>JBBMOC010000088.1:1231115-1255894 GCA_037975185.1 Centropyge bicolor
TTCAGCCCCGTCTCATACAATAACTCACATTATCACAGCTTCACTCCTGTGGCCTGAACACAGATCACAGTCCAGTACATTGACTCCTCTGAGAAACCATTCACAAATAACCCGACAGGAGTGTTGGCTTGTGAATGAAAGGATCCCTGGATAGATTTTTGACCAAAAGATTCACACTCATCACTTTGGTTTCATGATTCTCACAGACTGAAGACTGTAACGAGCTCACGGCTGATCTCAGGTAGCTTCTTAAAAACTCTGCTTCACTCTGTTCATGGAGGCCAGTGACAGCTGGACTAAAATAACAAGAGGCCTTTTCCATTTGTTGATTTGAGAACATCAGAACCAAATGGTGGGATTTGTGTGTGTTCACTCGAGGTGGCGGTTTACCGGTGTCGCAGTCATCACTGGTGAGATGTTGCACCGTGATAAATCAATAAGAGCCCAATTCTAAAAACATAAGACATTTGATTTTCTTCACAAGTTCAGTTGTGGCCTGAGCACTTTACATATCTCGTGAAACATATTCACTATAACTGTCTTTGCAGTAAAAGGGCGTGGCCTACAAACAAAGCCTACAGTCATGCTAGGCTAAGCTAAGCTATCGATAATGAGATAGCTAGCCAAACATGGTGAAGAAGGTTCTGGGCTGCGGCCAACACTGACTGAAAACTGACTGGAAGCAGACAGGGAGACCGAGGCCGCAGGACAGAGAGGAGACACCTCCCATATTTGGAACGGTTCGGTTTTTAAAAATCCGACGAACAGAAGTTCTGTTGCCGTGCTGTGACAGCGTGAGGACGAAACACAAGCAACTGGTGTCATCAATCATAAAACGCACACGACCGTGAACACGAAGAAGCAGCTGTCACTGCAGGCGTCGTTACTACAGCGACACCTGGCGACAAGAGCAGGAAGAGATGGATATTACTCAGCCAATCACGCCACACGTAACAAAAGACATGAGTAATGACAAGGCAGCTTCTTGTTGCTCAGATGAACAGAAAGACAAAAGACTTACTACTGTTCTACGATGTTTTACAGACTCATAATCAATCAGTTTATTGAGAGAACTGATCAGCAGCCTGACTGAGGAAGACAATAATCAATCGAACATCAGCAATGATGTCAAAGTCAAGGTGGGACACTGGGGGAAGGAGGGGTCGTGTTACAGGAAGCAGCAGAGGCCAGCGGGGACGCTGATGAATTATTGATCAACTTAATGGACAAACTTTCATTTTTTTCTGCCATCACGTCGACTTTTGACTCTGTGAGGATGACAGACACCTGAGATTTCCCATGAGGCCACAGTCACCAGGATGCCAAGGACACATGACAGACCTCAGAGAGAGAGACAGAGAGAGAGATACAAAGAGACAGACAGAGAGAGAGAGACAGACAGACAGACAGAGAGAGAGACAGACAGACAGACAGAGAGAGAAACAGATAGAGAGAGAGAGAGAAACAGATAGAGACAGAGAGAGGCGACCTTTAAATACAGTTTGGGGTTTAACTTACGTCATCACGAATCTGAAACTGATCACTTATTATTTTCCTTTAAACAGCACAAGGTTCAAATGTCTCACACACACTTACACACACTTGATTCAATTTGTCAGTGTTGAATCCGGTTGGGAGCTAAAACCTGATGCTAAGTTAACAGTCTGTGACGTCGCCGTCGGTACCTTGTACACGTCACCGTACGTCCCGCTGCCGATCCGCTGGATCAGCCGGAAGTCGTCCTGCGGGTTCCTGCGGGAGATGTCCGGACAGCAGCTCATCCTCGCGGCTCTTCAGACCGACCCGAGCCGAAGACTCTGACCCGGACCGACCCAGACGGACAGATACAAAACAAACGCTGTCAACACAACTTTAACATGGCTTCTTCCGTGAACACGGCGCATGCGTATGACCCCACACAGGGAGCCCCGAGATGTCTTCAGGGAAAGTAGGAAAAATAAAGCTCAATCCCCCTGAAACTAAAACTGGGAAATATTAGAGATTCTTATCTTCTTATCTTATCTTATCTTATCTTATCTTATCTTATGTAGAAGTGCAGGACTCAGTGTCGTCCTTATGTTTCCTAGTTTCCAGTGGAGGACTGAAACAAAATCATCTCATCAAGAAAACAGAGACGGTGAGGTTGGGTCCACAGAATAGAGAGACTCTCTATTCTGACAAAGTCTGTCTCTAATTGTCTGCAGGTGTAATATGAGAGATGAGAAGCTGCACAGTGTCGTTCAGATCAATGATCAAGTGATGAAACACTACAGTAATGTAGGTGACCTTCAGGAAATTATAGAACATCTAGTCGAGGTGTCAAAATCCTCTCCAGACGTGAAGCTGTGTGAAATAGTGATGGTGTTTGTGGTGGTTGTTAATAGTTCATCATTTTGACTGAGCTCCAGCGTAGCCGCCTGAACTAACTCCTTAACTGGTGAATCTGATGTTGGGGGTTGGATCCCTAAGATGGACAGGGGCTTCCTCTGGACCCCTTGGGTGATATGGACCAGAGGCTCTGAGAGCCATACAGGCTGTGTGTGTTTGTGTGTGCTGGTCTTCTATCTGTACATTTACTGTCTGGTCTGGTATCCCAAGCATGAAGTAGGCTGACAGTGAGCAGTCTACAACCAGTGACGCTCGGCTGTATCCCATCAGGCTGAAAGCACGGTGGTCGAGGCAGGCCGATGTCAGTTGTGTCTTCAGGGCCAAGAGCCTGCTGAAAGATTCAATACCTTTTCCAAAGGTTCGAACGAGGCCTGAAATGAATACATGTTGTGATAAATGGTGTTTTTCAGGACCTCAGAGCCAGTTTTCCTTCACTGAATGTCAAAAGACTCAGCATGAATAACAATCGTCCTGTTACCTGGATGTGTAGAGAGGATGACTGACAACAGTCCTGGTAGCTCCCTGACCGATGTGTCGACCACAGGGAGATTTTCCTTCTTCACCATCTTTACATGCTTAGTTAGAGAGGCTCCAGGCAGATTGGTGTCTGGCTCATCAGGTGTGGATTTACTCATGTTTCTTCTGGTCCTCAGGCGGGCTGTGTTTTCTGGCCATTTCTTGGGTTTTGGTCTCCCTGTGTTCAACATAGTATTGTCACATTTTTGGCTCAGAGTCAGTGGCTCATACCTGCGAGTCCAGGTGGTGTAGTGATTGTTGGTGCTCTCTGGACTCTACAGAGACTCAAGACCCTGCTGAGTTCTAGTTTACATTACCGCAGAAACACATCATCAGTGTGTATTTTGTGTTTTGTTTTCTTGCCTCTACACATTTGACCACAGTTTTGCAGTTTGAATCAAAAACAACTTGAATATATTGTGAACGTTGGAGAAATATGAGTTTGTTGTGACAAACTGTGACGCTTTATTTTCTACTATTGTTGTCATTATGTGTTAGTTTGACGCGTTTATCTAATTATCTTTATTATTAGGAGTCTGTGCAGTGACTGAGGACAGAGAGACATAGACACTTAGCAGGAGAGAGAGAGGCCACGCCCACCTCACTGACAAGGCAAGGCTCTGTCAAGTCAGCCGCCGTGACATCATGCCAGCACGTCCGGTGTCTGAATTCACAATAAGACTCGGTGTTTTGTGTTTGATGATGTGAAGATTTTGTCTTCTGTTTTGTTTTTTAACCTGTTTTCACGTGTTTCCATCTTTGTCTCTTTAACAACATTTTCATCATAATTAGTTCGTTCGTTCGTTCTTCTTCTTCCTCTGGAATAGTAAAATTTCCAATTTGCTCCTGCCCCTGATGTGAATTTCCCCACTGAGGGACGAATAAAGGGATACATCAAACTTTGAATCTTCACGGCTGATCTCCAGTCAAACTGATGAATTGACATAGTTCAGAATGGACATAATGTTTTGTTTCAGAAAACATTATGAATGAACAAATGATCTAATTCTACTAAATATCCTGACACAAGCATTCTGCACTAAATGTTAAATATTATATTAAAGCAGATATTAAGGCTATAAATGCATATTAAACAAAAAATATTTCAATGAAACACATTTGACATAATATTTAGTGACGAATACTGAGACTGTTGTTTAATTTAAAGATTCCTAAACTTTGTTGTTAGGAAAGATTCAGTATTTAGTCTCTCATTCTGTGGTGGACGGTTCATCATTCACGAAGATCTGAAATTCTGATTCTTGTGAATCATGAAGATACATGATATATCACTGAAGATACTTTGAAGAACAAAACTGAAGGATCTTCTATTCTGCATTTATTCCTGTTTAATCTGCAAATTCATCTTAATGTTCTGTATCTTCAGATGTTTGAGGCGTCAGACATTAATGACGGAGAGAGATCGGTTATTATTATTATTGTTGTTCTTGTTGTTGTTGTTCTTCTTCTTCTTGTTCAGGCTGCTCCCGTCGCGACATGTTGTAACGCTTCGTTCGTGACACAGTCGCACCGTTTTATTCTGAAGGCTCAGTGAACTGCCGCCACTGCTGCGTGCTTCCTGCCGCCACTTGACGCAGCGCACGGCCGTTCAGTCGGCGTCAGGACGCTCGATCGCAGACCGGGAGCGGCTGACAGGCGAGAGGATGGCAGCACAAGATGCCCAGTGACGGAAACGACGGCGGGAACCGAACGGGCGGCGGGACCGGGAGCTGCCGCTCCGGGCCCGGGGCCGGCACCTGCTCCGGCTCCGGCTCCATGGAGCGGGCCCGGCCGCTGACGGTGACGGTGTCCGCGGTGAGCCTCGCGCTCAGCCTGCTGTCGCTGCTGCTGCTGGTCACCGCCATCTCCACCGACCACTGGTACGAGACCGACACCCGCAGACACAAGGTCAACTGCGACCTGTACGGCTCCGACTTCAACGACCAGAAGAACCGCGAGATGCCCATCTACCACCTGCCGCTGGTGGACACCGGCAGCGGCGGCGCGCGGCAGCGGGACGTGGCGCTGATGAAGCCCGTGCATGTGGGCAGCCGGGAGGAGGAGCTGCTGGAGAACTGGAGGGCCATCCTGGGGATGGGCATCCTGGAGACCGAGTGCGGCAGGCCGCTGTTCTCCACCCACTCCGGCCTGTGGAGGAAGTGCTACTTCAAGAACCTGGACGGGGACATCGACAAGCTCATCGACCGGGGTCAATGTACACACACACACACACACACACACACACACACACACACACACACACACACACACTCAGATGTACAGGTACTGTATGTGTGTGTGTGTGTGTGCTGTTTACCTGTAACGTTATTGATGTTTGAATGGACCCAGATGGAGGTCAGACCTGCTGTACACGCTGAGAATACAGATACACAGTGTACACACACACAGACTGTAATAAAGTACTCTGTCTGTCTGTCTGTCTGTGGCCTAAACACAGGTAACAACAACATACGTGGCTGAAGCTCATTGGCTCCTGCAGTATACACATGCATGCAGTTTACAGTCATGCATTAATGTATGAACTGCTGCCAGCTGATCTGGCTCCAGGAAGAAATGATCATGGTCTGATGAGGGCGGCCGCGGGGGCAGTGGTTTGTCCCCTCTGGGTTCTGGGTTCTGGGTTGGACCCGGGTCTTTGTGCGTGGAGTTCAGTCCAGAGACGTCCAGGTTTATTGGGAGGTTCGTTGCCTGGAGGTTGGTTGTTGGTCTGGATGTGTCCCGACGCTCCGCGGGACCAGAGCTTCCAGGTACTGGATGGATGTGTCCGTCGGTTGAACTGGTGTTTCCTTAGACCACTGGCAGATCGTGTGTCGTACTGGTCTCAGCAGACTGGCTCTGAACTGGTTTCAGACAAGGCTGACTGTCAGAGCTGTAGTTTCAGGGTGGCTTCAGATGGATGGAGGCTGCTCTCACGCTGGTTTGAGCCTGGTAGTTTCTGCAGGTTCGTGTCAGGACGACCTCAGACCGGTCCTCCAGCGTGAAGCCCTGGGACCAGCTGACCTGCAGTACTTGGCACAGCCTGCAGGATTGAGAGCCGGTCGGTCACAATGACGTCTGCAGTTTGTGTCTCTGCAGTCTCTGGCAGCGGGCCGACCTGAAACCTGGAGGTCAGAGCGACGGCGAGCAGAGAGGATCTGGACCCCGACAACACTCAGACCACACATCAGATTACAGCTCTCCAAATCACATTACATTACATTATGTTACATATCAGTACACTGCATTAGACTGGACCCTGAGCTCAGAGCAGATTAGATCCATCGATCCCTGTGAGGAGGATCAGCCAGCAGCAACAACGCTGAGAAGTTACAGACACAGACGTTAAGATGATAGAGCTCGTCACTAAGAACGAGAGAAAACACAAGAGAAGGAACTAAACATACTTTTATTTTACACAACGAGAAGCCAATGAAGATGAAGACCATAGACTGTATAAAATATGGACGTAGTGTCTGTGACGTCACCCATAGGTTTCTGAAGAGCAAAAATGAAGCAAATCGTAGTGCGTAGCCATCTTGGTAGCCTACCTCCGGTTACTCCAAATATGGACAAAGAGGTGGAGCGAGGGCGGAGCTGAGGCGGGTCGAATGAACGCTATTGGCTGAAAAAAGCCCCTTTATTCGAAATAATCAAACTAGCTACGGCTAACCAGCTAGGTTAAATGCTAAATATCGTTGCTAGCCGGCTAACCCCACGACGATCTCTTTCCCAAACTCAGTGACTAGAATTAGCCGGGGTGTCGCCCTTTAGACCGCCAGTGCATAGCTGTCAATCAAAGTGGCACCACTTAGATTGACAGCTATGAATTGTGCATAATGATGTATGCTGTATATTTTAAACGAACGCCTTATAAAAAAATTCGCCCCCCCACAGAGTTGTCATGGAGTAGAAAAACAGCTTATGAGACTAGAGCCATGTTTTGAACCAGGCTGTAAATATGTTTTTTTCTGTCATAAAATCGGGCATTTTAACATGGGGCTCAAATGTAATTGACTCACTTCTGCAGCCTGCTCTAGCCGTTATTCGAGGAAGTGCAGCTTTTTTGCACTTCCGCATTGGCTTCATTTTTCAGTGCCGGAGGTTGCCGCTTGATGAAGACAAACCAAACGGTGGAAGTGAGAGCAGGCCCAGGTGCCACTGCCGCTCCTCTCCCCCCCCCCAGCACCTGCACAGACAGCAGCCAGAGACCAGTCAGGCTTCGTCTCCAAGTGCAGCTGATTCTTTTCCATCTGTGTTTGTTGTGAAATGTGTTGTTGAGAGTGGAAGCTGTGGATCCTGACACCTGCTGGAACCACACACCTCATATCTGAGAGCCGCCTTCGTCTTCTGTCTGTCTTTATCCAACACAAACGGCCAAGCGTCCTATTGAAGCTTTAAATAGTTTGTGAAGGTTTCCAGCTGTGTCACTGTGTTTTTATTTATTTATCTGTTTATTTTGGAGCATGTGTTTGTTTCTGCGTGCGTCTGCTCAGCAGCAGCTCGGAGCAGCTTCCATCTTTGCTTTGACTCATATTAACGAAGGCTGAGCCCAGTGAGACCACGGGTCCATTAAACACTGCTCGGCACCAGAAACAAGAGCTGGTTAAACCTCTTATTTTATGAATGAACACATTGTATTTCACTTGTAAGATGAGGCAGATCTCATCTCTTATCTTAAACATTGCTTTGTGTCGACTGAGCTGTCAGTCATTTTAACTCTGTTGTGTTTGTTACATGTGACACACATCATGTTTTGTAGGATAAAGTGCAGAACTCATAATTTCTAACACTTTCAAATGGCTCTTTTCATGTCTGCCACATTTTTTAACCTTGTAGATGGAGTTGTTTTCAGCTGTGACCAGCCTCAGTGTTTTCTAACTTCACTTGAAACATTAGCCATGGGTTAGCATCTCTGTTGCTAACGTGTCGGCTCCAGACGTGACTCAGACTTGTTTCAGGTACCGAGTCAGCTCTGCTGCTGCAGGTGACAGCTTTCTGCAGACAAGATGACAAATGTACGGCGTAGCTTGTAGATGTACTTTAAATCTGCATGAAATCATCTCAGTGTGTTTCCATCCTGAAAGAGGACATTGATTCGAGTGTGAACTTCCCTCCTGGTTCTGAACTGCACACGTCTGCAGTGGTGACTCCTGCAGTCTGTTGACTGAGCAGAGCTGCTGCTGCTGTTCTTTCTTTATTACTTCTCCACAGCTTCAGTCTGGCTCCTCCATACACAACTTTCTATTAATCTGATGTGGAGAAAAACTCTGGCTCTTGCTTCTCCCAGAATGCACCTGGGTAGTGTCTGTCATTACAGCCTCCGTGCCCTTTAAACAGCCACATCTCTCGAGCCCACCGGAGCACATTATACAGCTGCTTTCAGGGAGGAACCAGCACGTTCAGGTTCCAGCTCCTGGTTCTTCAGGCTGAGGGGAGCCAGCTCCTCACTTAGGTGGAGTAACACTGTTCTCACCTGGAGTTGCTCAGGTTTGGTTGTAGGTTGTAGCTCCATCACAGCACGTGTTGTGTTCTTCAGTACATGTGGACATCTCCCCTGTCTCACCTGTCTCCCCTGTCTCCCCTGTCTCACCTGTCTCCCCTGTCTCCCCTGTCTCACCTGTCTCCCCTGTCTCACCTGTCTCACCTGTCTCCCCTGTCTCACCTGTCTCACCTGTCTCACCTGTCTCCCCTGTCTCCCCTGTCTCACCTGTCTCACCTGTGTCTTCTCTGCAGGTATCGCAGATCGCTGCACACCTGTGAAGTACCACTTCTCTCAGCCAATTCGACTGAGGAACATCCCTCTGAACCTGACCAGGACCATCCAACAGGACGAGTGGCACCTGCTGCGTGAGTGACATCACACATGTAAACCCCGCCCCCCGGAGTCAGACTCGACTGAGATGGAGTCAGACGAGTCTGACTCTGGAGGGCGGGGTTTATATGTGACCTAATCTGCAGTGTGAGCCTCACTGTTCAACATCTGATTACTCACACAGTCCTCGTAGATTATAGATTAGAATAGATTATTTATTATGGCCAATAGATTATTGATTATAGATTGCTGATTACATACAATAGATGTTTATTATAGATTGTAAATTGAATGAGTTTTCTTGCTTATCCTTCTTGCTGCTTGTAACTGGTTTCCATGGAAACAGTACAGAGAGACAGTGGGGGGTGAGCAGGAGTGGTTACCATAGCAACGCTCTCTGTGTGTCCTCATTTACCTCATTACTGTGTGTGTGTGTGTGTGTGTGTGTGTGTATCCTGTGTATCGTCGCTCAGACCTGCGGCGGATCACAGCTGGCTTCCTGGGCATGGCAGCAGCTGTCCTGCTGTGTGGGAGCATCGTGGTGTCAGTCGGCTTCTTCTGGGAGGAAAGGCTGACGCAGCATGTCTCTGGACTGCTGTTCCTCATGGCAGGTAACTCACCTGAGAGTGTGTGATGACAAGTATACTGAGATAGAAATAAAGCTCCATGTTCAAATCTGGTCTCTGATCAGGTCTCTGGTCTGATCTGGTCTCTGATCTCTGATCTGGTGTCTGATCTGATCTGGTCTCTTCAGGGATCTTCTGCACCATCTCTCTGTGTACGTATGCGGCCAGCGTGACCTACGATCTCTCCAGAAATCCTCCTTTCATCTATGGTCTGCCGGCCGACGTGGATCATGGTTACGGCTGGTCTATCTGCTGCGCCTGGGCCAGTCTGGGTCTGACCGTAGCCTCCGGCTGCCTTGGAACCACCTTCCCCTTCCTGAGCCGGGCCGGAGCTCTGCGCTCCAAAACTGCCCGCGAGTCCTCCGTCTGAGCCACCAGCTGTCAATCAAACAGAGGAGGAGGGGTTAACGACAGAAACGTCGGACAGTGTTTGTTGAACCAATATATTGAACCAGACTGCACCAGGGTCATGTGACCTGGGTTCTGGACAGATTGGGGACGGGTCCCTGTGGAGCTACAGGAGTTCAGGAGCTGTGGTGTTAACGATGGGGACATTGATGTAACACACAAGCACAAGCACAGACACACGCACACACACACACACACACACACACACACAGTGTAATATGACAACTGAGGTCTCAGACCCAGCAGTCGAGTCCAAGTCAGATTCTGATCTTAAAGAGTCAATTTGCGTCTTCTGAGTCTAACTTCTCATCCGGCTGCAGTGATGTGCAGGTGTACTCCGGTACACTGTGGCATCACTGCCAGGTTGTGGTTACAGGTGTGTGACCACAGCTAATTAGTGTTGTCGTGGATGCAGATGGAGGGAAAAGACAGTAAAATCAGATTCTACTGATTGTCTTCTGAATGCACTTCTTCAGTTGACCTTATTGGTTGAAGCTGATGTCACCCTTCACAGACTGGGCAGGATGATACTCTTACACCTTTATTTGTCTGATAACCTGCTCAGAGGTCCACCTCTGTCCAGGTCCAGAATCAGTCATGAAATCAGACCGTCAGGACAAAATGAGAGAATAACAGAACACTTCATACAGTAATAAGATGATTCTGACAGAGTACATTACACAGGCGCTCAGCTGGTCCATGTGGTCCACAGCTGGTCCATGTGGTCCACAGCTGGCCCAGCTCACAGTCCATCCAGCTCGAACATTTCACACTCATTGCGTCCTTTGTCCATCATATTAAAACCACAGCAGCGAAGCCATCATCTAGACTGAAAAGGTTTGCGTCTTCACTGACATCTTTGCTTCCTGAACTCCTGTGTGGAGGGGCAGGAAGTGGAGGTCTGGACCGAAACAACACAGTGAAATGGAGAATGATCCACAGAACACAGGAGAGACTAAGAGCAGCAAAAGATCATCAGACTCGACTGCTGCAACAGACACTGAAGCTGATGATCCAACCTGCAGGTCCACATCAGTCAAACTGGAGGTGTGACAGGGATTTTCTTTTCATCTGAACTCTCAGTACATTCACTGTCCCATCAGAAGCTTCTCAACAAAACACAAACCTTGATTTATTTCTGATGATTCATAATCTGATCAGATTAGTGCAAAAACCACCTTTACAAGGTTTTTCTGTCTGTCTGTTCCGGAGAAGAAAATCCCAAAGCTTCAGTCGTGTGGAGGAATCATCCTCAGATACATCAGGTTTAGTGTTTCAATGCATGTTCACACGGCAAAGAATCAGTAGAGTTCATCTTTGCTTTGAGGTGCTGACACAGTTTGATCATCATTGGGTTCTGGCAGAGCGGGACACTTGGTCTGATACTGTATGAAATGAAAACAAAACAAACTGTCCTCAATAGCCGTTTTGAATACGTAAAGCTTCTAGTAAATAAACCTTGATTTATTCCATGGGAAACTGTTGTATAGCAGTTGCAGCACAAAGTAGGAAGAATGCAAATGTAAAATATCAATAAGGTGCAAATACAAGAATATACACAATGCCACAAAATATAAACTTGTTAATGGTAAGGATCATTCTTTGTGGTGTTGCAGATGGATATGTACATTATCAAATACAGGCGAGTGTGTATGGTTGAAAAAAGTCCAACTTCACAGCTACAGATAAGATACAACAATGCCTGTGCTAAAAAGTACACAGTGTGGAACGAGCAGGGCTGAGTATCATGTAAAACCTCAATAATTATTATAGCCCGGTTTTAGTGCTGTGACAACAACAAAGCTTTCTGACTGAGAAATATAAACCTTTTTTAACATAAGAAGTCAAAGCTGTTAAAACAGCAGCTGAACTCTGGATACAATTCAGTCTGAAGCTGGAGACGTGCTGATTTAAGAAGTGGAAAACCTCATCAGACTGATTGTGGTGATGTTCTCTGTCCATCAGTTGTCACTTGCTGAGCAGGTTCAGAGAACAGAAACAAGTCCTCGACAGATGAAACGTTCAGGCCTGGACTTGAAGACGTTTCAGTATTTGTTGAAGGTTTGGAGTTCATCCACACACTGCTCTCACACACTGATGTGTAAATAAAAGTATAGTGTTTTTACCTGATAAGACAACATATGAATGAATTGAAGCAGTATTATGAAGCTGTTGTTTGTTTTAACGCGTTCAGCCATCGGCCTGCGAGCTGAGCTTTTTGAACTCGGTTTTGGTGCTGCAGTCTCATTTGGTCTGTGATGGCCAGTAGCTTCTGGTGGTGTGAGCTAACCTTTGATATTTGCTGTGTTACTGTCATTACTAAATGACTTTGCTGGTGTTACAACCTCTCTGTACTTGTGTTACATACAGTGTTGTAATATGTCACAGATGATCATTTGAACATTTGAAAGTAAAACCAGAAGAAAACGCACCGGGTTTATTGAAATGTTCATCTGCGACACACTGAAACCATGTCACAGTATCACAACTGATATTCAGTAACGTCTAATTAAAGTTAGCTTACATGAGCTAATGTTAGCCTGTAGCAACAAAACCTCTGAGTATGTGGAAGTGAACGATGGTGTTTTATTTTTTATGAATTCAACTGTTGATTTGTAAGAATGTGTTATTTCCTCTTTTAAAAAAGTGCGTAGTCTGATCTTAAAGTTCACTGCTGCGTCCTGGAGAAAGAACCACCTTGAGAGTTCACTGACATATTATCTAATAAAGTGGTCTGTGTCTTAACGTAATCAAACGGTTTATTTCCATAACCTGCAGACACAGAGCAGGGCCATCATCCCGCTGAGGTCGTGTTGTTTCCACCTGATCAATGGCGGTCGGTACTGAACCCCTGAGCTGGTGGGAACTGTAGCACCTGAAAATGTCAGTTGCATCTGTAGATCATCTCTTAACGGCACAGAAATGTATGTCATTATGACAGTTGCCGGATTGGTTAAAGACTGTTGAAGTTCTCTTTTCTTCTACGTTGTTGAGCAGCAGGAAGGATGCACTGTCTTCTTCTGTTTTCTCTCATTTTTCTCACTTTATTATATTTTCCTCTTCTCTTGCACTTACATGTCATTCATTATTTATATTATTATATAAATCTATGCTCAGGTTATTCTCTGTGGAGAAATAATTTAAAAATATGAATAATATTTTGCCATGAAGCAAAATCATAAAGGTGTTCCTGTAGCAGCAGATCCACAGTGACACTAATGTACTACTAATACTTACAATTAAACTAAATATTAAAGAAGAGCACTTCTCAGCCTTTTGACCTTAAAATGAGGCAGTGTTACCACGTGTTGCTTGTGGCAGCAGTAGGATACTTGACGTTTACACTTAACTTTCAGTTTCAACAGAAATAAACAAGTATCTGATCAGGACAATCCTGTGGTGCAGTCAACAGCTCAGATCAGCTGCTAAATGAGCCTTGTGAAATTTGTATTGTTTTGTGTGTTTTTCTAAGGTCATAATGAATTTCTAATCTCAATATTTATTTTGCAGTTGTTAAGTTTTACTCCTGACCTCATTCATTTCTTGTGATGTAATTTCTTTTTTGGGTGTCTGGAATATTTTGACATGTTCTCATTCACACTTCCTGAAAAATGCATTGAAAAGAAATGCACAGATTGTTTCTGTGATTCAGTGTTCTGCTTTCTAGTTGTTGTTTTCTTATGTATCTTCTTGTCAGACATTGCAAATGTTGTGATAAAAGTTGTTGGACTGTAGAAATAAGTGGAGAACTTTATGATCTGGCCCTGAATACACCCCCTGTGCATTCTGGGAGATGGTTGACCTGGGCATCCACACCGGCAACAGACTGAACGGGATGAACACCGAGGCTGCTCATGAGAAGAGGAAGCTGAGATCCTTCAGCGTGTGCATCAAGATCTTCCTCTTCCATCAGTCTGCTGTGGTCAGTTCACTGTACTTCAGTGTCTGTCTGCTGGAGCAGCAGCGTTGGAGCTGCCGACACCAACAGACTTTATGAACTGAACAGGAAGTCTGGCTGTGTAACCACTAGAGTTGTGGTGGAGAGGACGACATTGAAGAAACCCATTCTGGAGAATCTCGACGACCTGTTCACCCCCTGCTGGACAGACTCTCTCTAACAGGACTGATTCTGGAAACCTTTCCTGCCTAAAGCAATAACTGAACAACAGCTTACCTCGGTCCAACAGAGACTCTGCGCTTCAGTGTCTCTGTCTCAGCCAAGCTCCACTCTGTTTAATCCCTTCAGTAACTTGTTCTTGGTAAACTTGAACATTTGAACATTTTTATACTCCCACTCTAAAACATTTGTCTATAGTGTGTTATGCTACATTTATAGTTTAGTATATTTATAGTTTCTTATAGTATATTCTTTATTTTGTGTATTCTATAGATATTCTATATGAGTATGTTGAGGATTTTTTCTTTTATTCTATATTATACTATTTTAACTTATTTTGTTATTTGTTGTGTTTATTTTTCTATTGCTATATATTTGTTGATATGTATATTTACTTTATATCTATCTACCTACCTAGCTATCATAAACTCTGCTAACTTGGATTTTTATAACGGTATTAAAATGTCTTCAACAAACCATTATTCTTCTTCTAGCTGCAGTGCCGCTGACGGCCGCCGGGGGCAGCATGCGTCACTCTGTTACACCCTCTCGCTCGGAGGCCCGCCCATGTACGTCAGAACCTGCCTATTGCGCATGCTCAGCTGCTCCAGCGGACGGCCACACACCGGAGCTACAACAACCGACCGCCGATCACCGCGAGCGGCCGATAGCTCGGTGACTGTCGCCTGTCAGGAGGCCGGGGCCGGAGCTGCCGTCTGAGAGAGTCCGGGGGACAGAGCCGGAGGACCGGACACAGAGTCGAGCAGTGGGGGTGGAGGTAACGGAGGCGCGCCGCCGGAGAGTCGCTGTGTCGGGATGTTAGCAGCGGAGCGGAGCGGAGAGCAGCCACCGGCCCGCTGATTCACACCGATAACCCGGGTAACCTCCACCGCCTGCCCGCACACATACACACACCGACCAACGAGAGCCGACAGCGCCGCCGCAGCTCCTTGAACCGAACCGCTGTTCATGGATCCGTCCGCGGGCTGCTAACCGCTGCTACCGTTAGCCGGACTGTCCTCATGCTAACAGGCTAACACGTCCAGCAGCAGCCAGCTCAGCAGCTCAGCTCAGGTCCGAGTCCCGGTCCCGGTAACATGGAGCCGTCGACGGCCACCATGCCATCTTCCCGGTAAACAGGCAGCTGCTAGCCGCGGAGCTAACGGCTAGCTGCCGAACATCTGGCCGCAGCCGACGATGGTCACAGTGACGGCGGCTGCTGTGGAGGATCGGCCTGCCCCCGCTGGATGCTCCGAGGCTCACAGCTTCACCCTCCCCGCAGGACCAGCGTTCATGTAAACCGGCGAACCGCGCGTGTCGGTCCCGCTGCGGCGCTCAGACCCCGCGGCGGCAGCAGCCATGCAGGCGGCGCAGCTGCAGTACGACTTCTTCAGCGAGGAGAACGGAGCCAAGTGGAGAGGCCTACTGGTGCCTTCACTGGAGAAGGTACACACACACTGAGACTCTCTCTCTTTCACACACACACACACACACACACACACACACACACACACACACACACACGCACACACACACTGATACACTCGCACATTCTCTAATACACCCAAAAACACACACACACTGAGACTCTCTCTCTTTCACACACACACACACACGCACGCACGCACGCACGCACGCACGCACGCACACACTGATACACTCGCACATTCTCTAATACACCCAAAAACACACACACACACACACACACTGAGACTCTCTCTCTTTCACACACACACACACACACACAGAGACTCTCTCTTACACTCTCTCTCTCTCTCTCTCTCTCTCTCTCTCTCACACACACACACACACACACACACACACACACACACTGATACACTCGCACATTCTCTAATACACCCAAAAACACACACGCACAGTCACTAACACACACACACAAACACACAGAGGTAGATCTGAAAGTGACCCTGAGTGTCCAGGTCCCTGTCGGCTGGATACTTGAAGGTTTGGATTCGCTGACGGAGGCCAGGTAGGAACAGGAAGTGGTCTGCAGTCGGCTGCTGGTCTCCAAACCAGACGGCCACATGAGGCCGATGTGGTTCTAAAGTGTTTGTCTGGTTGATTGATTCTCTTGATTCTAAAGTTTCGGAAAGCTTCTGATCCAGGTCCTGATCCGGGTCCTGATCCGGACCAGATCAGAATATGGATCAGACCCTGATCCAGGCAGTGAAAGAGTATCTTACTGTTGAAATGCAGACTGGCCTGATGGGAGCTGAGGCCGCTCCAGTGATTGGCTGATCAATCAAGTAATTCATAAAATTAATGAGTTGTTAGCGTCACGTTTAGTCTTTGTTAGTCTTTTGTATTTCCAACTCAGTTTTGAGGATTTGCTTTTGTTCTTTATGTTTTGTTTTCAATCATGAATCCTTTGGGGGTTTGCAGCGTCACCTCGGGCTGAAGGACATCACGACATTTTATAGAGCAGAGAAAGTCAGTACAGACCTGCTGCCACCCTGTCTGGACACCAGATGTCTCACACTGAACAGAAGCGGCTGAGCTCCTCTCTCACAGCTGGACAGTGAACCAGATGTTGATTTGATAAGTCAAGCAGCTCTTCATCACTGAACGTCTTAGCGGAGCGTATGTTTTCTGCCTCTGACCTCAGGGGGCAGTAATGAGCCATGAGCCTTCACAGTGAGTTGAAGAAGTGATCTGCTTGACATGAGGGATGAGCAGTGGAGCCTCATCGCAACAAAGATCACACGTTTCATGAGTCCGGAGACGGTTTGTAACTCCATTGATCAGGAGACGTGTGATTGACACGGACGAGCATCATGATGAAAGATGGTTACTCTGATTTCTGATTATGGCCTTTTCTGCTTCCAGAACCAGTCTTTCATGACGTAGTTGCCTTCCGTCTAACAATTGTTGCCTTTGCCCTATTAAATGAGTTAATTAAGTCATTTCTGCTTGAACCTGTAGTAAAGGTGATTTCATTATTAAACGTCACTCAGCAGTAACTCCTGATTGGTCAGGTAGAAGTCTTGTTGGGCCGCGGTCTGTTCTTGTTTAGTGTTGACAGGGAA
This sequence comes from Centropyge bicolor, assembly GCA_037975185.1. Lineage (NCBI taxonomy): Eukaryota > Metazoa > Chordata > Actinopteri > Pomacanthidae > Centropyge > Centropyge bicolor. The sequence continues at coordinate 1,248,030 of JBBMOC010000088.1, forward strand.
CATGTTTGTTTGAGTGGACTCGTCGGTTCGTCTGAAGTCGACGTGCGACAGACGCTGCTGCTGGACACTTGACAGAATATCATCACATTGTTTCTCAGTGACGGAGCTTCATTCTCACTGTTGGTGCTGGAGTTGGAGCTGGAGATGAACCAGTTCACTTTAATGTCCTCATGTACTTGTGCATGAATTCAGTAACCATGGCGATATGTTTTCAAGACACCGCTGCTGTGACTGACACTCCTGACAGCCCCCCCTCTCCATAGCAATGGAGCCAAGGCTCAGGGGCACTGCAGTAATTAGACCAGTCCACCAAAATGACAAACCAAAGCTGATTAGTCAGAAACAAAATGTAAATAATTGACAACATACACCTATATGATGGTCGGGCACAGCAGAATTCCATTCAAGAATTATTTCAAAGAAGAGGACAGGATGAGAACAAACCAGCTGCTCGTCTCATCCTGGATGATTGTCAGTGTCTGTAGATGACAAGCGAACATGCAGCTTCACCTGGTTGAAGTCAGTTTGTTGTTGGTCAACAGAACATGCAGGTCAGTGTGTTCACACACAACAGACAGACAGACAGTGTGATGATGATGCTGTCATTAAAGGAACAGTCCTGCTGCTGCTGGTTCATAGAGTTCTCCTCCATGAAATGGGTCAAAATTTGGTCCAACTATGAAGTTGTCATGTGATCATCTCTGTGATTCTTGTTGTTCAGCGTGGGCCAATACAAATTAATCAATCAGTTGATCAATGAAGCATCTGCTGATGAGCTCCTTCACATTAAGAGCTTTTCACAAGCAAACTACAGGAATGCTTTTATTGTGAAGCAGCAGCAGGAAGACTTTAGACTTTATTGGCCCCTGGGTGAACCTGTACATATCAAACAACACACAGCACTCTTCAACTGGCTTTTTACAGCTTCTCCTCTGAGAACGACCACATGAGAGAAGTGAGAGAGAAGCAGAACAGGAGAGCTGATCCCGACAGAGAAACAATGAGCTGAGACTCAACGTGATGATGTGTGCAGCTGAGGGGAGCTGCAGAGTCAGCTCATAATTCACTACGAGAGACACCAACACTCTGACCCTTCATGGGAAGATGTTGTTATGACAGATATGAAGTCAGCCGCTCACTGTGTTTTTTAATGCTGACAGTTCTTGAACTGTGGGTCTCTCTTTGATTCTTCATCAGCAGTTGATGGGCTTTGGTGACATTATCAGCCAGAAGCAGTAAAAACACCTGCTGGCATGGGGCTGTCAGGTGTGTGTTCATCTGGCTCTGTGTGTCTGCAGCTGCAGCTAGACACAGTGATGTGCTCTCTCAGCCTCAGTCACATCGTTAATTACAGCTTCTGTAACACCAGCTCTCATCCACCTGGTGGCAGTAGAGAGTCAGCTGTACTACAACCTGCAGGATGGTTCCAGGGAGCAGTGCATGTGGGGAACTGTCTCCTGCAGCCAGACTGATCTCTTTCGTCTGTCTGGCAAACACAGTATGTGGTCCTCATATCAACAAACAGTAGCCATTGATTACTGACGGTCCTGTTCAGTCTGTGTAGTGGACTCTGCGGTGGACTGTGGACTCTGCAGTGGACTGTGGACTCTGCGGTGGACTGTGGACTCTGCGGTGGACTGTGGACTCTGTTGGACTGTGGACTCTGTGGTGCACTGTGGACTCTGCGGTGGACTGTGGACTCTGTTGGACTGTGGACTCTGTGGTGCACTGTGGACTCTGCGGTGCACTGTGGACTCTGCGGTGGACTGTGGACTCTGTTGGACTGTGGACTCTGTTGGACTGTGGACTCTGCGGTGGACTGTGGACTCTGCGGTGGGCTGTGGACTCTGCGGTGGGCTGTGGACTCTGCGGTGGACTGTGGACTCTGCGGTGGACTGTGGACTCTGCGGTGGGCTGTGGACTCTGTGGTGAACTCTCTCTGTGGACTATTCAGCAGACTGTGTGTGTGTTGCTGTTGGCAAGTTTAACCAAACAAACATGGTGATCTGTTGTTTTGTGTGTTGCAGGTCTTGAACCAGGTGCATCCTAACTTGGTGTCCCAGCAGGAGGCACTGCAGTACATTGAGGAGCTGATCTTGCTGCTGCTTAGCATGCTGTGTCAGGCTCAACCACGCACTGTACAGGATGTGGAGGTAACTCTCTCTCTCACACACACACACACACACACACACAGGGTGTATCTGCACTGAAAACTAAAACCGTGTAACCTGTGAACATTATAAATGTGGTGGGTACAAGCTTTTCATTGAACACAGCAGGATGAACAGTTCAAATGAGTAATTTCTAAAATAAAGAACACTGTCGGTCTTTAAGGAGGCTTCTTGTTTATCTGAAGCTGCTCACAGTTGCAGTTTGGTGCTAAATATGTCAAAATGAAGTGTTCGACCGTACACTTGCACTCTTCATTTAATTTCAGTCAACAAAAACAAAAACTGCAATGTTTACATTTAGTACAACAAACGCCTCCCCCACATGACATCACTGTGAGGCTGAAGTGTGATTGGTCTGGTTTGCTTCTTCTTTCTAGCTGATGGAGGCTGCAGTGAGACACTGAGGTGCTGTCTGGTAAAATACCACAGACTGACTGCTGGTGTTTTATCACACTGACCCCCTCCTCTCTCTGCCCTGTGACCTCTGACCCCCCCTGTGACCTCTGACCCCCATCTCTCTGCCCTCTGACATTTGACCCCTCACTACTCCTTAGGCTCAGATCGTGTCTGTGCTGTGTTCCTGTTTAGTGAGGTGTTGCGTTAGTTGATCACACTGAGCACCTGTAATTAACACCTGTAATTGACAACCAATCAGAGCTGATCATTTGCCCTGCAGGTGTTTCCTGTCTGTCACATCAACCCCTGATGTCCCCTTCTGTTGTCCAGTGAACACCTGGACACAGACATGTTGGTTTTGTTGTTCGTTGTGTTTTTGGCTAAACAAAACATCAAACTAAAAAACTGGTTCTGATTTGTCTGTGTTCAGTGGTGAATCTGTCCAATCAAAGTCGAGCACAGGTGTGTTTTGTAGTGTGATCAACAACACTTGTTGAAGCAGAAACGCTTCTGCTACGTTCTGCTTGAATCTGTTTCAGGCTGATGTGTCTGCTGAGTGCACAGCTACTCAGATGATTAGACCAGAGTCCACATGTTTAGACCAGATCAGTCTAGATGTTTGGACCAGAGTCCAGGTGCTTGGACCAGATGTTTTGTTCTGTTATTCCAGATGTTTAGAGCAGAATCTAGACCAGATCAGTCCTGATGTTTAGGCCATATCAGTCCAGGTGAGTCCAAATGACCAGGTCAGCTCAGTTGACTTTGGTTCCTGTCCTCATCCGTCCGCCCCCTCTTCCTCTCAGGAGCGAGTTCAGAAAAGTTTTCCTCACCCGATTGACAAGTGGGCGATTGCTGATGCTCAGGCCGCCATTGAGAAGAGAAAGAGGAGGAACCCTCTGTCTCTACCTGTCGACAAGATCCACCCACTGCTCAAGGTACACCCGTCTTCATCATCATTGTCATCAAACACACACACACTCACTCACTGTGTTCCCGTGATGCCTTGTGTTGTCAGGAGGTGCTGGGTTATAAGATTGACCACCAGGTGTCAGTCTACATGGTGGCTGTGTTGGAGTACATCTCTGCTGACATCCTGAAATTGGCAGGAAACTACGTCAGAAACATCCGACATTATGAGATCTCACAGCAGGACATCACTGTGGCCATGTGTGCTGACAAGGTACACACACACACACACACACACACATACGGATAAACACACAGAAAGACCCGCACTAACACCTCCATGCAGCAGGATGAGGACACCATGGGACAAGGTGAACTGAAGCCTTCACGGATCTCTTCAGTCATTTCACTCTTGGTTCAGGACTCATTGGTGAAACTACAGAATCAGGGGCCTCATTTATAAAGCTTGCGTACGCACAAAACGGGGCTTGAAATTTGCGCACGCCTCTTCCTACGCAAAGGTTGTGATTTATAAAAATAAACTTGAGAATGTGCGCACCGATACGCCAACTCTGATGCTGCCGTAAGAACATGTTGGAGACAGGAAACTGGCAGTGCAGATGGTGAGGTGGTGAACTGAAGTGGGGGGGGGGGCAATAAACAGTAAAATAAAATAAAAAAAAATTCCACGCCTGCTCGCTGACACACGGAGCTGCCGGTGTAGCCACTGTGCCACACACGCTAGCCTTCCCGAGAACGGAGGTGATTTTACTGTCTGGTGATGTGGGCTCGGGTGTGCCCTCACCCCCACCGGCAGCAGACACGCTGAGACGGTGCCGTGCCACTCTCCTCTTGGCCTCCACCTTGAGTTCCGACCACTTTTTTTTAACTTCTGCCTCAGATCGATCTGTGTCACTCACACTATGAACTGCGGTGACGACGTGCTGCCACAGAGTTTTTTTCTTTTTATTAGTGACGTCACTGTGACCACCAGACAAAATACCTTTTCTGGCCTCCACCTCAGCCACAAGCACCTCTATCTCTGTCTCTATAAAACTTCTTTTTCTTGTTTTCTCTGCCATGATGTAGCGTAAGATGCCATGGATCAGCAGGTGTATTTACATGCAACAACATTCACGAGGTGCTTTGCATTGACCATTCATGGTAAAATGTGGGCGTGTCGAGGGCGGGATGTGAGGTGGATCCAGCTGCGCAATCTTCCAGGCGGATTGTGATTTATAAAGGGAAAATTGCGTGCAGGTGTGCGGAAGCACGGTTTTATAAATCAGGATATTTCTTTGGCGCACGCCATTTTTAGCTTTTGGGCGTACGCAAACTTTTAGTGTGAATCCTACGCAACGTTTTATAAATGAGGCCTCTGGTCTGTAACAGAACTTCAGCAGGAAAAAAATCTGACTCCTTCTTCTCAGAGTCATAACTGAGTCAAATCTGAACTCACAGACATGAAAACACATATTGATCTCATTTAGTGTGGTTTACACTTCCTGTGGTTATTATCGCTTTGTTATGTGCTGATGAAATGCAACAGAAGGAAAAAACACAGTCATCTACTTTAAAATAGAAGAAGGGGACTGAAGTGAGAGGAAGAGCAGCCAGTTCAGAGAAACAGGAGCTCATTGTGTCTGTAGTTATTACTGAGCAGAGAAATGAGACGCACACAGATTAAAATCACAGAACAGCAGCTGATGTAACATCAGACACAAACAGAGTGAATAGAGGTGTTTTTTTCCATCTTTGGAGATATCATGTCTTCCTCTGTGTCTTACCTGTCTGACTCACCTGTCTGTTTGTGCAGGTGCTGATGGACATGTTCCACCAGGATGAGGAGGACATCAGCGGCTTCCCTCTGATGGACGAGGAGCCATCAGCCAATGAGGAGCAGAGTTACTATGAACTGGTGCGGAGCTTCATGTCAGATGGTCGACAGTACCTCAGACAGCTCAACCTGCTCATCAAGGTGTTCAGAGAGCCCTTCAACTCCAGCCCCATGCTCTTCTCTCAACATGTACGTATGGTCACCTGTCTGATCACCTGTCTGTCGGTCTGTCGGCCTGGCCTGTCTGTCTGTCTGACTGCTCACCTGTCTCTTTGGCAGGATGTGGACAGTATCTTCAGTCGGATCGTTGATATCCATGAGGTGACAGTGAAGCTGTTGGGTCTGATCGAAGATACAGTGGAGATGACCGATGAAGGCAGTCCTCATCCTCTGGTGGGAAGCTGCTTTGAGGACCTGGCTGAGGTCTGTCTGTCTGTCTGTCTGTCTGTCTGTCTGTCTGTCTGTCTGTCTGTCTGTCTGTCTGTCTGTGCATGGTTGATTAGCTCTAGTTCTACAGTATCCATTTTGTGATTCGATTGACAGGAGTTGGCCTTTGACCCTTATGAGACATACACTCAAGACATCCTGCGCTCTGGTTTCCATGAACACTTCCTGGGTCAGGTGTCCAAACCAGGAGCTGCGTTCCACCTCCAGGTAAGCCCCACCCCCTGACCTCTGACATCAGAGACCTATGGGCCCTGTCTCCAGCAGGCTGATTCAACCCTTGTCTGTGTGTGTCTGACACTGATGATGATGATGGTGGAGGTGTAGTGAAGTGAAGTAAAGCAGCCGTCTGTCTCTGTCTTTCTGTCTTCAGTCCATCTGTGAAGGTTTTAAAGAGGCTGTTCAGTATGTTCTGCCCAGACTGCTGCTCACTCCTGTTTACCACTGTCTGCACCTGTTCGAGATCCTCAAGGTGAGACTACATCACCTGGTCACAACACCACATCGCCACAACAACATCCGAGTGTAGACCGGGACCAGCACTGTAGGCCAGGCTGTCATTGGCTGAAGTTTGAGAATTATCTCATGAGTTGTTTCCTCTCAAATATGAAGGCCACCTACCTCCAACCACTTGTTCATTAAAATGCTGAGGTGAAGCCCCTCCCACCACCAGCAGCCCAGCTGATTGGACAATCTTAACACCCTGGTGTCAGCTACTGGGTCTCAGTCAGACCACTATCCTGTAGATCCAGTCCTGGTCTGAGACTTTGAACTGTGCAGCTGGAAGCTTCTTTGGCGCGGCCGAGGTTAAATCTCTGAAATACCTCCAGTCATGTTCTGCAGATTATTTCAGGGCTGCGGGAGCGGGGGGGTTATCCTGATCTAGTTCTGATCCTGGACTCTTAAGGAAAACGACAGACAAGCTCAGACCAGTTTCTGCTGTAGTCTATTTACATGCAGCTGCTGGACCTAGTCTTGTCCTTAGCCTGATCTTCAGTTGTCATGCTAGACTTGTCTAATTAAGCCAGCTGCAGCTGGCCCAGGACTGAGACCAGATGTTCTGATTCTGTCCTGGTTTTGACACGTTTCTTGTTTTTCTCATCGGATCAAAGTCAGACTCTGACAAACTCAGTCCTCCTGAGTCTTCTTTCTCTCCAGCAGTTCAAAATATTTGGTTCTGGTCTGGTCCTTTATATCAGCTCCTTTTGTAGTTCCGTTCTGCTCAGCCATAATATATGTAACTGATGTCATTTAAGTCCTGGTCTACAGTCCTGGAACCGGCTGTGTGTCATGTCTGATGCTTCACCTGTCTCTACAGGTGATGTCTTCTCTCAGGTGTGACTCCACATGTTTATATTGAGCTACAGTCTGTTAAAGATAGAATACCTACCCCCTAACCCCCCTGTTCCCATAGCAACTGGAGGAGAAGAGTGAGGATGAGGAGGATAAAGAGTGTCTTAAGCAGGCCATCACAGCTCTGCTCAACCTGCAAAGCAGCATGGAGAGGATCTGCTCCAGGAGCCTTGCCAAGAGGAGGCTCAGGTATGTCACCTGCACACACCTGCACACATTCCTGTATAGGCATTTACAGATATACACATGACGCATCCCGACAGAGACCAAGAGGAGGCCTGAGGAGCTCCACCCACCTGATCTTTGCTGCAAAAATAACAGACATGTTAGCAACATCAACAGCAGCTGCTGTTAGTCAACAACAACAAAGGCTTGGCTAACAGGCTCCGCCTGCTCCCAGTCTTTATGCTAAACAAGGCTAATAGTGTCAACCTGCCTTCAAGGTTCCTCAAGGTACCTATGTGAGGAGGTTCTCGAAGTTCTTAAGGAGGTTCTAGGGCTCATGGAGGAGGTTCTTTATGAGGGTCCAGGAGGCTTTTTTGAGGTATTAGGGTTCCTACATGAGGTACAAGTAGATTTCCAGTAAAAAACTTGTAATACTGTAAAATGAAGCGTTTTCTTAGAAAGTAAGAATATTAACTAAAGAACAAGACCTGATAGAAATGCAGATATGCTATGTTAACACACACACACACACACACACACACACACACACACACACAGTCATGTAGATGAGTTTAGACTAAAACATTCAGAGC
>JBBMOC010000089.1:10937-238082 GCA_037975185.1 Centropyge bicolor
GCGAGTCTTTTAGCACACGTGCTAATACTAGCTGCTAACTGTTTTCCTCTTATCCGATGGACTCACAGCCCCCCCAAACTTTAGCTCCCGTCTGCTAATATTCTTTAAAACTAGCTAGCACGAGTCTTTTAGCACACGTACTAATATTAGCTGCTAGCTGTTTTCATTTTCTCTATCTTCAAAGCACTCCAACATTAGCTCCCGCAGGATTTCTTTGTTACACTCCAACAACCAATCATCACTGACTGTTTGTGTTTGACACATGTAATCACCAATGAAAGAAGGTAAAATGGATATAGTTATCCAATAAAATAAGAGGATGATGGAAAATATAATATCAAATAAATTCCACACTTTTATATAATATCAAAGTGCATATACATAAATATTATAATTTTGTAATTAATAATAATTAATTAATTAATAATAATACAATTTTAATACAGTGATCATTTCTATTTCATTTCATGAAAGTTGTTTTTTTGAGAGTCTACTCCTTCTCCCACTGTTTGACCATGTGACCAGCTCATACACACAGTGAGTATGCACTCCGTTCATTGGTCAAAGCACTGTCACTCTGTGTGTGTGTTGGCCATTCAATCATGGTCATAAATTCAACCATAATACAATGTTGATTAAACAATATCTTTTCAACCTTTCCTCTTTTCAGTGGTTGATAAACGGTTGATCAACCAACCAAAAATCAACCAAAAATCGACATTTTTGACCATAAATCAATGTTTATTCAACAACTTTTGCTATCTGGGTTACTACTGCTGTGATTCATACTTGCGGTTATCGCGACAGCCCCACGCATAGCTGGTTGCCTGGTAGCCATGGTTATCTCTATTCTTCAAAGCAAAACATTTAAACAATAACAACATTTCACAAAGCAACAGCACAAAACAGACTTAAAATCCTGATTAAATAATTTTTATTGTTTAGATGTTCCAATGGCTTTGAAGAATAAAGATGAAAGTCATCAAAGGGAAAGAACTTCCAACATTTTCTATAAATATGACCAGCGAGTGTTCAGTATCAGTATCAGTATCAAACCATACTTGACACAGTTGCATTCACAACAAGTGGAAACTTTTTGACAATTTTCAAGATTTTAAAACTTTCAGAAATGGCCGAAGTAAATCATATATATGCTGATTCAGGCCGATATGACTTGGACATGATGCTTGGGGAAGGGTCTTTTGGAGTAGTTTACCAGTTCACAATAAGCAACACTGAGAAAGTGGCTGTGAAGTTTGTGCCAAAATGTTACAGGAGGCTATGTAACAAAGAGGTGTCCATTCTCATTAAACTCAGGAAGCTTGACCCAGACAAAAATAACTTGGTCAGATTTGTTGAGCATTTTGAGTTGAAGGAACATCTTTGTCTGGTATTCGAAATGCTCGACATAGATCTCTTAATCTTAATGGCTTCAAGGAATTGGCAGCCACTGCATTTGTCTGAGATTCGCGTAATCACACAACAGATGCTGGTGGCTCTAAAGGCCCTCAAGAGCATAGGTCTGTTGCATACAGACATCAAGCCAGACAATGTAATGCTCGTTAATCACGAGTTGCAGCCCTTTAAGGTAAAACTAATTGATTTTGGTTCAGCCTTTCATGTTTCACGAAACAGGACAGGCAAAATGATGCAACCTTGTGGTTACAGGGCCCCAGAGGTCTTTTTGGGTCTCCCATTCAATGAGGCTGTCGATATGTGGTCACTTGGCTGTGTTTTGGCATTCTTGTACCTTGGCCAAAACCTGTTTCCAATACATAATTATGATGAGAACATGAGAGCCATGGTGAAGATGCTGGGTCAGCCTGACGATGACCTGCTGGACCTTGGGCTTCATACCAGTGAATATTTCTACAAGGACCAAGACTCTTCAGATGCTTCATGGACGCTGATTGCACAGAGAGATTTCACAAAAATGTGGCACTTGGACAATTGTACCAGTCTTGATGACATCACAAAGACCCACTCAGGAGTGAAGGATGCCACTGAGGAAAAGGACACACAGGCCTTCATGAGCCTCCTCAAATGCATGCTGCAAGTGGATCCTAAAAAGAGAATCACTCCCAGCGAAGCCCTAGGGCACAGTTTTGTCTTGGAAGAATCTCCTGCAGCTGCTGGCTCAGATTACACAACTGCAGCCGCAGCTGACAAAACCACTGCTGCCATCAATGGAGCATCCATCACTGGCTTGGATGAGCCACTTTCAGCACATGAAGAATCCGCTGCAGGCAGAAGTGATGGACCACCAGCCAAAGCTGGCTTAGACGATGTAGCCACAGGCAACGCCAAAGTCAAAAGACGTAGAAAGTGCTGCAAGAGGATCCGTCGATTCTTCTCTGGGATGGTCAGACGGTTGAGATGGTCTGGCTTGGATGAGCCACTTTCAGCTGCTGAAGAATCCGCTGCAGCAGCTGACTCAGATTACACAACTGCAGCCGCAGCTGACAAAACCACTGCTCTCATCAATGGAGCATCCATCACTGGCTTGGATGAGCCACTTTCAGCTGCTGAAGAATCCACTGCAGCTGCTGGCTCAGGTTACACAACTGCAGCCGTAGCTGACAAAACCACTGATGCCATCAATGGAGCATCCATCACTGGCTTGGATGAGCCACTTTCAGCTGCTGAAGAATCCGCTGCAGCTGCTGACTCAGATTACACAACTGCAGCCGCAGCTGACAAAACCACTGCTGGCAGTCGTGATGGACCACCAGCCAAAGCTGGCTTAGACGATGTAGCCACAGGCAACGTCAAAGTCAAAAGACGTAAAAAGTGCTGCAAGAGGATCCGTCGATTCTTCTCTGGGATGGTCAGACGGTTGAGATGGTCTGGCTTGGATGAGCCACTTTCAGCTGCTGAAGAATCCGCTGCAGCTGCTGACTCAGATTATACAACTGCAGCCGCAGCTGATAAAACCACTGCTGCCATCAATGGAGCATCCATCACTGGCTTGGATGAGCCACTTTCATCTGCTGAAGAATCTGCCGCAGCTGCTGGCTCAGATTACACAACTGCAGCCGTAGCTGACAAAACCACTGATGCCATCAATGGAGCATCCATCACTGGCTTGGATGAGCCACTTTCAGCACATGAAGAATCCGCTGCTGCTGCTGGCTCAGATTACACAACTGCAGCCGCAGCTGACAAAACCACTGCTGCCATCAATGGAGCATCCATCACTGGCTTGGATGAGCCACTTTCAGCACATGAAGAATCTCCTGCAGCTGCTGGCTCAGATTACACAACTGTAGCCGCAGCTGACAAAACCACTGCTGCCATCAATGGAGCATCCATCACTGGCTTGGATGAGCCACTTTCAGCACATGAAGAATCCGCTGCAGGCAGTCGTGATGGACCACCAGCCAAAGCTGGCTTAGACGATGTAGCCACAGGCAACGTCAAAGTCAAAAGACGTAAAAAGTGCTGCAAGAGGATCCGTCGATTCTTCTCTGGGAGTGTCAGACGGTTGAAATGATCTGGCTTGGATGAGCCACTTTCAGCTGCTGAAAAATCCGCTGCTGACAAAACCACTGCTGGCAGTAGTGATTCTTCGATCCGTCGAATCTTCTTCTGGATGGTCTATATTGCTGCAGAGTAGTGCAGTGGTTTGCACAGTCACCACACAGCAAGAGGCTTCTGGGTTGAATTCTGCTTCTCACTCAAGAGTCAACATTCTCTCTGTGGGTGTGTTTTGGTTTACTCCGGGTGCTCCGGTTTCCTCCATAAGATCAGTTAACTGACATCTTAAAAAAACAGAGAAATCAACCCCATAGCTTTGACTGTGAGTGTGAATTGGTGTCTGTGTCAACCTTGTGATTGGCTGGCGACCAGGGTGTCCAGGGTCATTTAATATAAAAATTAGGGATGAGCGAGTACACCACTATCTGTATCTGTATCTGTTTAACCATCTACATTATCTGTATCTGTACTCGCAGTGGGCGGTGCCTAAACCGGAAGTGAGTGCAGAAATGGGTGGGGCTTAAAATGATACATTATTTTAAGTTAGAAATTGATATGGATTGATCAGAAGTTGCTAATAAACTGTATTCAAAGCCTATATACAGTATATCTCAATAATATTTATAATATTACTTTCATGAACTGCAGAGAGAAAGTGTCAGATACTGCGTGCAGCCACATACAATAAAAATATTAATATGGGCTAATTTGTATGTTCAGCTATATGTGGTTATGTGTGTAAGTGGTCTGTAAGACTGTTTATTTTTAATGATCTGTGTGAACTTCATGATTCATGCAAACATCCAGTGATGGCAAACAGGGAAATAATATGTCAGCCTTGTTCATTGTGTTCTTCTCAAAAGCACCGCGTTCAGTACGAGCAAAGTTTTCCTACTGATTTATATCACCAGCCAAACTAACAGCAAGCAGACGGTAAAAAAAAAACAAAAAAAAAACGACCGGCGCGGAGGCACCGTTTTCCACTCTGGCTTGTCAAATGCACCGCGCGTATGTTGGGAGAGACGTGCACAGACGTGTCTGTGTAGGGAGGGGCGGGCGCTGTGTGTGACTGGCCAATCACAGAGCGCGAAGACAGTCAGTTACACAATGAGGATTTTCCTTCAGCACGAGCACGGATATTGACGGATTTTACTCGTATCATAATCGTATTCGTCCAAAATGCTTTATCCGTAACGGATACTCGTCTGAAACGAGGATCCGGCTCATCCCTAATAAAAATGCCAGAGTTATATTTACCAGTTCAACAGCAACCATGTCAAAAACCGCGTCCAACAAGAAGAGTGATATTTTCAAGTGTGCAAGAAGCAGGGCTGCAGTCAAGTCCACCTTTATCGAGTCCAAGACAAGTCCAAGTCTGGGCTTGTTGAGTCCAAGTCAAGTCTGAGTCCACAAAGGTCCAAGTCCAAGTCCTGATTAGATCAAGAGATAAACCCTAGATAAACCCGAAGACAGAAAAAAACATTTTTCGAGAGCACTTGTCATTTTTGTGATGCTAGAGATAGTCTGTCTTCAAATGCACTACAATTTATGATTTTCCAAAAGAATGTACAGTGTAAAAACACTGTAGGATCAAATTAGAGCAATTTCAATATTATATTCAGCACTTCTTCAGACAGCATCTCATCCTCACTCTGAATAGGGTGTTGAAAATGTAACAATAACCTTGTGTGTGCAGATAAACAGCAAAAACATTTTCCAAAACAATGTTGCTTTATTCAGCTGTTCTCTGCTATATAAGGACTTTATCTGGATCCACACCAAACTACACATTCATAGAACCTAACATAACATTCTAAATGTGTCAGGTTTTATTTATTTATTTATTTTCAGTCAAGATCCATGCAGTATTCACTGATGAATAAACAACGTTGAAAACATAAAACTCTTGCAAAGTTTGCAAGAAAGTGAAAATAAATTCATTCAGTTTCATTCTTCCGGCAGGCAGTTCGAAACCAGTCTGGCTCATATGCGCCGTGTCACAATCTCAGTCTCAGCCCCAGTCTCAACCTCCAGTCTGCCACATTCCTGCTGCAGCCTAATCAGCTCAACTCACCTCACCTGCGCTCCTGCTCACACCTGCACCTCATCTGTTGCTATCAGACCACCTACTTAAACCCCAGCTCCACACACAGTCAGTGTCAGACTGTCTTCGCATTCATGCAGAGAACTCCAGACCCGTCTTCCGGATTGATCACCCATTGCCAACAAGTTTCGTTCCTCATTCTGCCTTTAACGCCTGACCCTCGGCTTGACTGCAAGGTATGGACTCGCTTCTGTTCTTCACTCACCCGTTTGCCTGAATCCCGGCTGTTGATCCTGCCTTCCGTCCCTGACGCCGAGTATCTGCCTGTGTGTCCTGATCTGTGGCAGCCTGGTTTCTGGCTTTCCGGTGCATCTCCGTGTCACCCAGCAAAGTTTGAGTCCAGTTCTGGGTTTCCTGAAAGCCTCTGTTCGCCCTGTGTGAGCGTGTCATCAGCGTGGCTGAGTGGTCTGCTCATCGGGGTTCGATCCCCGCTCTCACCTCAGCCGATCATCTGTAAAGACTGTGTCCTCCTGTCGGCTGTTCATCTCCCTGCTCTGAACTTGCAGGCGCGTGCTGACGTGGTGTAGGCTACCACATGTCCATGGTGCATTGGGGCATATATTCAAAGGCTAAAATGCACCATCAACTGTCCGTCCCTAATCCGAACTCTAAGCGGACATATGCGTTGGCTGAGTTGAGCATTGACAGCTCATACTGTTAAAGAAGATTGGTGCAACCAGAGTCCGAACCTTTTTTTTCCCCAAAACTCATAAACTCAGGTCCCAATTCATCGGATCGTCGGATTTTGAAGCTGCAGCCAAACACACTGTCCACCTTCCAGTGTGCCTTTCTGTTCCTGCACCGAAGAGGAGATTAACACCTTATTGCTGACTGCCTTCATTTGCTACTGCAAAGACATGATCCGCGATCCAGAGACAGGCTGGCTGACATTACACATGAGCATCTTCACCTGCACCTCTAAATAGAGTCCTGAAAGTTCCAGCCTTGGTTTGTGGAGCCTCTCCGTGTGTCCAAGGTTGTCAATCACATATCCCAAGATCACTGACAGCCAGCAAAACACACAGGACGAGTGTCACCTGCTTCAAATTTACACTGTCAAACCAAAGTGGCCCATATCTCAAAATATGCATTTTTTATCATACACTGTTAATTATAATCTGATTATTGGAGGTTTCATTTACCACAGTGTATAGTAGTGACATAGAAATCATTGTTCATTTTGATCAATCATAAAGTGTGGTCACAGGCCACAGCATAAACATTGCAGTCGCAGCTCACTGTAGTGGCGCTGTCATCACTGAGGACTTTAATGATATGGATTCATAATATTCTGATAAGTTCTGGTCTTATTATCACAAGGCCATGGTTTGCTGCAGGAATCATTGTGGTTTTGACACTTAATGTAATATAAAATAAGTTTGAAATTGGCTCAATTATACAACTGTTCATGTTTCAGGTATGAAGCAAAGAACTGATGAAGAAGACGTGAAAGTGGAAGAACTGGGCCACTGCAGACTAAGAGAAACAATCACCCGCCATGTGTTTGCTTGTTTTCTGCCAAAGTGAAGAAGGTTTGTGATCCCTCCTCTCCAGGAACAGAAGCAGATGTGACTCTTGATTATGACTGTGGATTTTTTGTTGATCCAGGAGCTCATGAAATTGTCATGGAGCATTTCAGCCAAACAACAAGGCCTCTCCACAGAGCCACTGGAGAAGCCCGCTGAGGCCCACAGCTTAGACGACCGCTGGGCCATTCACACGACTGCACCTGTTTGCTACGTCAGGTAACCATCTCAACTCTCATCAGCTTCCTTTTATTCTGGGCTTGTCTCCAGTTGCAGAAATATATCCCATTGAATGGTCTACAGGGGTCATTTGGCTTTGATCTCCAGCTTTGTGTGAAATGCACACCAACTCTTTTTCATATATTTTCCAGATCTTTCTGAGCTCCCAACCAAGTAACAGCCTCTCCACTTTCCAGTGTGCCCCTTTGTTCCTGGACCAAGAAGAGGAAAAGAGGCTCTCCTTGGTGTCAGCCAAGTCTGCTACGACTGCTACTGCACACACTCCTGCTGAAATACATGATCCACTCTGCTCCATACCTTTGAGTGAAGATCCACTGGTTCCTGCCTCCAGACTTCCATCACCCAGATCACTGACAGCCAGTGAAATACACAGGCCGAGTAAGAGTTCCCTGTTTCAAATTTAGAAGAAGAAGCAACAGCCGAAGAAGAAACAGCAGAAAAATGAGCAACAGAAGTAGCAGGCAAAACCAATAACAGCAGAAGAAGTCGTAGCAGCGTCTACAGAATACACAGGCCGAGTAAGTGACACCTGTTTCGAATTTACGCTGTAGAGCCAAAGTAGTGCAAATTATGTGCTGGTTTATTTTTTATTAGCTTTTAATTATAATCTGACTTCTCATATTACTACTCATGATGATCCTTACATTGTTAAACACTGCAAACCATGATGTGTAGTGAAGAAACAAGGTGGTGAATTTATTTAATATTTTATTTTAAATACCTAAAACACAGCAAATAAAACAAACCAAACTTATCTGTTTAAACTCATCTTTATGATATTTTGTTTGTGAATCCCAGTGTTACATGCTCCCCACCTTCTGATCATGCTGATCAACTGATTTCTGTCTCATGGACTGTTTCTTTCCGAAGAGGAAGCAGCAGCAACAAAAGCAGAAGAAGCAGCGGTAGAAGAAGCAGCAAACGAACTAGAAGCAGAGGCTGACGATGCACCATCAACAGCAAAAGAAGAAGCAGGAACAGCAGAAGACACAGCAGCAGCAGAAGTACCAGCAGACGAACAAGTAGCAGCAGCAGAAGAAGAAGCAGCAGACACAGCAGATGCAAAAGAAGAAGGTGCAGCAGCAGCAGGACAAGATGCAAAATCCTTTTGCTAACCTATAAAGCTCTTAATGGTCAAGCACCGTCATATCTTCAAGAGCTCATTGTACCTCTTCCCAACAGAGCACTACACTCCCAAAATGCAGGATTTCTATTGGTTCCCATCTCCAAAAATAGATTTGGAGCCAGAGCCTTCAGTTATCAAGCTGCTCTCCTGTGGAACCAGATCCCAGTCTGGGTTCGGGAGGCAGACACCCTTTGCACATTAAGAGTAGGCTTCAAACCTTCCTCTTTGACAGAGCTTATTAGGGTTGGTCCAGGTGAGCCCTGAGCCATCCCTTAGTTCTGCTGCTATAGGCTTAGACTGCTGGGGGACTTCCCATGATGCACTGAGGTTCACTCTCCTCTCTCTCTCCTCCACCTGCATCCATTCATAACCCATCAATGCATCGTACTAATCCAACTTCTTCCCTCTCTCCAAGTTTTGTGTCTTCTCTCCTGTCGCTTTCCGCAGGTTCTTGTGCCACTGGATCTGCAGAGTCCGGACCCATGTTGACAAGCCTCTGACTGACAATGTGTCTCCGTTCAATGCTGTTGTTCGCTATGGACACGCCTGTGGATTGTATTGCTGCTTGTTATGCCGCATGCTGCTATGTAAAACTAGAGAGCTGCCCGAGAGGTTGAGTGCATGTGTGTATGAGTGGTTGAACGATATTTCTCTGTATTGTTATACATATTTCTGTGTATAAAATAGCCTGTTAATGATGCAAATTGTTCAAGAAATGAAGTTGGCGATAGAAAATAACTTGAATTTCATTTAATAAACCTATTGAATTGCACACATTTAAGCCTCTGACAAAACATTGTTACTGTATATATTAGTTTTACTAATCTGGACCTCCCTGGTCCTCACACTGAAACCAATACCAAAGCAACAAGTTGCTAGGATCACTATTAGAAATGGATCAAATGACAATGTGTACTTGAAAGGGCTTCTCCATGAGATTACTTTTCCAGCCCCATCACCATTGAAAGGTTCTCCAGAACCTGGCAGTTTAAGATTGTCTAAAGGAGCACTGGGTCTCATACCAACACAGTCCTGATGAGCAGGTCAGCTGACACTTAATGCTGATTAAGTCTTTAATGTTTCATGTTATAGAGAAACTTTAAACCACATTTTAATGAGCAGGGATCAGCCCAATTTATTGCACAACTTTCCTGCAAAACAGCTACAAACGTAAATCAGGGGAAATTACTTTTCTTTGGGTCACATGCTGATTAGCATTAAGTTATTTTGCACTAAATCTACATAAAAGTAGATGATCTTGTCTAAGTGTGTTGCAAATACACACACACACACACACACACATGTCCATGGTGGAGGATCTTCATGAGAATTTAAGGAGGTGTGCTTCACAAACCCACATGGAACAAAAACAGGAGGACAGCTTGGAATCAACAGGACCAGAGACACCACTGCTTTATGTATTCTGTTAGAGTTTGTTTAGCTTTGACTAATGTTCAATCTATCCAGGGTCATGGTCATGAAAGAGTCATTTCACCCCAGGTACATAGTCACAAACTGCTGTAGTATCTACAGTAGAGCGTATGCAGGTGTGTTGGCTATCAGAGTCTGCTCTTTGGTGACTACAATGGTGTTTTATTTGTGTTTTATTTATTTCTATTTTTATTTCTTGCCCTTGCCCTTTTATGAGTCAAGCTTTATAAATATTGCATCCTATTCTCCACAACTGCAGTTCATGATGTGGGCTTATTTTGATCAAAATTGACCGAGGCAAATAAAATGAAAAATAATCTGAGAAGAAAAAGAGAAAATAAATATAATTATGTGTTGCAAACTGATGTTTGTTTCTAATTTCCTATGTTTTAAAATCATATTATGAGCCCTCAGATATACATTGCAACACCCTGGTTGCACCTAAATTTAGCTCATTTTCCAAAGAGTAAAATTAAAGAAAATACACCAGAACTAAATATATTCAAGTAGCAGCTTCTAAGCTTCTGTACAAGTTCAAAATACCGTAAATATGAGGGCTTTCTTATTTGGGAGTTGAGTAAAATTACATTAATCACTGAATAGCAAGGCATTGACGTTTCACTTGGAAACCTAATTTTCGAAAAGGTAATTGGTGAATCTGCCAGCCTCTTTCTCTTAATGCCCGAGTGCTTCTAAGTGGTGCTTCTTTTTTTTCTAACTTGCCACAATTTTACATAAAATACTCACATTTGAGCTGAGAGCTAAGGGAAGATAGAACAAAGCACACACTCAGGACACATGAAGAAGAACAGAGTAGGAGTTCCATTTCATTTAAATGTAAGAAAAGAATGTAATATGTATAACATCCACTTGTGTATGATACTTGATTGATTTCAAATGTTATGTTTACAAGACAAAATAAATGTCATGTGAAAATTGAGTTATATTTTTTTCTTCATTATATTTCAAAATCAGTTCACTGTTAGTTCATCAGACATTAACATTAAAATTACCCAGGAACGCTGCAGCGTTAGGGAGGTGTTGATGATAAAAATGTAAGTGTTCTTACATATATTTAGGAAAAAAAATATATAATATAATTTTGAGAAAATACTTTTGTCTTTTATCAATGTTAGTCAAGTCTCAAGTTTCAGTATGTTTGATTTATTGAACCAAAAGTTTGACTCTCTCATATTTCTGATTTAAAGCCTCAGACCAGCCATTATGTTTATTTTGTTGATGCATTTCTTTTGTTTTTTTCTCCTGATGAAAATGAGACTTCCATATTATCCAGTCATGTATAAATGATGTAAGAGCATCAGACATTTGGGGTTAATTTCTATGGTAATTTATGTCGCATTTCCAGGCATTTGACAGGGTTAGGAAGAGAAATGGAATAATTTTGCATTCATGAAGTTTTGAGTTTATTTACAGGCATGCCATCAAAAACCGTGTGAAATTTAACTGTCAGAGATAGTCATTTTCATTTTCCCGCAGCCAAGGAAAATATGTCTCCTTACCAGATATAAAAGCTCTCCTCTACTCTGTGCCATCAGTGGGGCTGAAACCCTATTAGTTTGTAATGATTGCAGGTGAAGAGTATGAAGCTGCTGAAAGTTAATGACCACTATATAGATGACTTCAATGATAATTTTACATGGAGTTTCTAACATATGGGTGCTATGGAGGGTAAAAGTAATAAATCAGCTCATGGTTTCAAATATGAGATACTAAGTGAAAGAGGTGCTTCGGGAGTCTTCATGGACTGGATTGTATGAGGAGGCAACCATCTGAGGGACATTCATGGAAGCTTTAATGCTTTCTGCTGACCACGTATGATCTGTTGAACAGTGACAGAAATAATGTGGGTTCTTTGGAAAGAAGTGAAAGAAACGTGAAGCAGGAGTCATAAGATGATAGGGATGCGAGACGAAGTGTCTGTACTTCAGCTGAATGCTTTGAGCTCACAATGACAATACCAACATGCTGATACCATCAAGTGCAGCCGAGGCTGATGGTGAAAATTTGACCTTATGATGGCGAGAAATTGTGGACCACCAATTAATTCTGTGGAATGAATGTTTGTACTAAAATTCATCTGCAATCCATCCACAAATGTCAACCTCCTGGTGGTGCTAAATGAAAAGTCAGAGCATCACCAAAGTAATGGGTCATATCCTCTGGGATCCATAAATGTCAAAATTGAGTTCATCCGTTTTGTAAATGTAAGAATTTTTTTTTCTAAATAAGTGAAAGAATTGACATCCTGGTGGTGCTAAAGGGAAATTTGGGGGATCACCAAAGTCTCTACCAAATTTCATGACAATCCATATGACAGTTGTTGAGATGTTTTCGACCAATCAACCAATGTTGCCATCCATAAAGCCACACCTGGCTCACATGGCTAAAAACAGTAGGAACAAAAGAATGTGAGGGAACTAGCAGAACAGTGTTTTTTTTAATGCAACATCAGTCAGTTCATGCATTGTCTTTTATGTATTTATTTATTTTTTATTTTTATATATATTTTTTAATCTTCTCTTTTAAAATTGGACGGATGGGGGGAATTGGGAGGCGACGTGTGATCGGCTCTGGGGGCAGGGCGATGGGAGTGTGTCTGGGCCGGTTCTGGGGGCCTATTTACTCTATTTACTGAGAATGTTGAAGCTGTTTTGTCATCTGTTGCTGTTCTTTTGTCATCATTGTAATTGTTGTTGTGGTAGTGGTGGTTTTGCTGTTGTTGTTATGTTCTCTCTTGTCTCCTGTCCCCACATCCCCCTCTCTTTATCTCTGTCCTTTTCCCTCCTGTTCTCGTCCGGTCATCGCACAAACCAAAAATAAACAATAAATCATACTGTGGGAGAAGTATCTCTGACTTCTCTGTAGCAGATCAAACCTGTGTGGCACGACTGGGCATCTAGAACATCACACTATTTGCTAAAGTTGCTGAACAGAACAGGTTTAAAAAAAAGGGAAAAAAAAGCATTGTCTTTTAAATGTTGCAGGATGGAGCCATGCAATTGCAATAACGTCTTTCCCTAAATCAATTACATGTGTCCTAGGCCAAAGGAGGCAGCGAAGGTCTTTTCCTGAACTTTTCCAACTTAAAGCATTCCACCTGCTCTCATCATCTATACACTTCGATTATTGTCGGGACAAACAAGACCACATAATGTGCCAAAATGCACACCACCAGAGCATCGCTGTTAAGGATCAGGTTATGTAAAGAAACTCTGGCTGGACATTATGAGACAATGCCAAAGAAAATAGGGCAGCATTTTTTGCCTCAGGAAATTGTCCTGGTTTATCTTCATAAACAAATGATGACTTCTCTATATCACACTTTTATCATTGTTTTTATCAACTCTACTTTTCACTAATATCACAGTTTGGGAAGCTGTTTGTGAGACACAGTGATAGTCTGCTCACCTTACCGATAACAAAGGCCTAATGTTAACAGAAAGACTGTCATTACAGCGAAATGAGTTTTGACCATGTGATCGGGTACACATCAGGATTTAGCCCAAACCGATGGGCCTGTTGGCGAAGCTAATCAGAGCACAGCTGCTTATCAGAGAAGTTGACCATGCAATGCTAAATGGAGAAAGATTTTTTAATACAGGCTAAAGTAATTCACAGCTTTTCTCTTATAAAGCCCAGCAGACCGGCGAGCGGCGTGAGTGATGTGATTAAATGTGAAGGTCTTTAGAAAATAGAAATCAGAAGTCTTTTATTTAAAACAGGGGGGTTCACAATGTCTTTAGGCAAATAGAAACAGGATATTAACACAGGTGTCATGATAGATGAAAATCAACTTCCTGTGCATTTCCCAAACCTTTGCTGTCTGGGCCCAGGTAAAGTATAATTCTGGTGTATAATAATAGCCATTATTTGACAGTATATATTTCTCAACTGTCAGAAAATTTCCTATATTACACATTATCTACCATTTTAATACAGTATTTCCTGTTGTATTAGATAAACAGTCTACTCTTCCCAAACTAGGGAATTTGTCAAAGCTAGTCGCCCAACGTGGGGCTCGAACCCACGACCCTGAGATTAAGAGTCTCATGCTCTACCGACTGAGCTAGCCGGGCACAAATTCAGATAACTGCAGGGAATATTCCAAACCAATAAACACTATTTAATAAAAGTACTTGATTCATATAACGTGTTTGCATTAATGTGAAGTAATTACTTTGATGGATTAGCCAAAACAGATCTGCTTACTCTATATATTTCACTATAGTATAACATGATACACAGTATATTATTGTTCCACTGTAAAGCTTCATAAACACACATCCATTTTTCTCTCTATGTGATGCTCCATTTGCAGAAATCTCAGTTAATGAGCTTCTGCAGTTTCAATGCACGGAGAGTATCCACTGCACACGACAAAACACGAAGCAGAGACTGTTTCCCTTTTTAACAAATGTGCAGTAAAGCTCAGACTGTTCTGTGTCTCTCTCAGATGCTCTGTCATCAGGGGATGTTGCCAGGTTGATGAGGATTGACCCTCCGTGGCTGAGAGAACACTGTGACCTCAAGGTGTCCAGAGCAGTTCACATGGAGCTGTAGGGCGCACACACACTGTTTTCTGATCACTGCCTGTGCCAGCAAAATAAATTGCACTATTTTCAAATTCGCCAATGGTGCATTTTTACAGAACAATATCTCTCAGGTAAAATAAGTGTTCCAGACTCCGTTTACAACTGCATGGGCACTGAAATGGTTCATTCTGTGATGTGTTCTTTTTCTCCAGATTCAGATAACATAAAACTGAAAATCTACGTGAGAAGTCATTCTTGTGTCTGTCTGTCTAAGCAGTACATACGTCTGGGCTTCAGGAGCCTGGATTTAACGTCCGTGGTTGACATGAATCCACTTCGTATCATAGACGTTAAAGCTCTGCTCCAAATACAGCAAGAAGATTTGTTTTCCAACTGTCAATGCTAGACTAGACTGGAAGCCCAGAGCACTGCAGGCTGGCAGATTTACAGTTTCACAAGAGTATAGTAGATACAAAAACTACAGCGGAAGAACAGATCTGAATCGTCTGTGCAGTCTTCATGACTGTCTTTGACTGTCTAAGACCAAGTGATTGCAGTGAATGATGATTGTGATGAAATGATCCTAATGTCCCCGAGAAGCACTGACTGCCTCACTCATGCCAGGTGTTGGTGGAGGAACAAGTCTTCAGGGCAAGAATGGGTTTGATATTCATGTTCCTCTGGCAGAAGCAGCAGACCTTGTCTATTTCCTGGAACAGAGAAACAAGAGAACAAAGAGAACAAGACACTGACAGTTTGGCTGATAATTTAAAAAAAAAAAAAAGCCAAAGTATAGACCAATTCAGCTTACCTGGGGAGGTTTGTTTAAAACTTGTATAACTGCATGAAGGCTCTTCTCGACTCAGTGACGTCCCTGCATCCTCGGATCTCAGCGATTCACTTGATGACTACATTATCATTGATAGTAGTAGTGCTGATCCAAACCATGAAGGATGGGATAAGGGTGATAACATCATGGAATTCGCAGGATGGGAAAATGGTTTCAAAATGGTGAAGTTTTTCACCATGAGCATCAATTATCTCAAAAACATTAGAAAATGTGTCTAAAGGCAACAGTGAAGATTCTTCTGTGACGGATGGATAAATGACTGATGAGCTTCCTTCCTTGCCTAATTTGAAAGGTCACCATTCAACATGCTAATATTGAACATTATACCTCGGTATTATGACAGGGGTCACCAATCACGTGCCATGGAGCACCAACAGTGTGCAGGTTTCATTCAAAGCTCCACCCACTGATTAGCACGCAGGTGATCAGTTGAAATGAAAGCTTGCTGATTGGTGGCTGTCATGGTCAGTGTTGCCACAGTTACCTTGAAAAAGTAATCTAATTATTGATGACTGATTACTCCTTGAGAAAGTAACTTAGTTACTTTACTGATTACTTGATTTTCAAAGTAACTAAATTAGAAACTAGTTACTTTATAAGTTACATTCAGCAGCTGCCGACAACCCCCCCCCACCCCCACCCCCCCTCAATATAAAAATGACAACTGGTTTTGTCAATACTCACTTTATTGGAAGTGCATTTTTAACAGTAACGTCAAGTAAACAAAGTATCTCCTGAAATTTGACTGTGATGTGCTGCGACTCTGAATGTTTCTTTAAATTAGATGTTGTGTTTTTGAAGCTTGATAGTATTTTGTTGCGAGCACAGAGTGTACAACCAACCTTAATGTTATTGTCTTTATCTGACACGAACTCAAAATAATGGCTATATTTCCAGGTAGAAAAGGCGCGTCTCTCTCCTCCCTCCATTGTTGTGCGTGTTTGTGTCGTTGCTGCTTCTGATTACACGTCAGTTCTCATCATGCTGAAAACAGGACTTGATGTCACTCGCCGAGACAAAAGGAGAAAGCAAAAATATACGTTTTTAATAAGGAAAATGGCAAAAATAGTAACGCACAGTGACTTGGATATAAGTAACTGTAATCTGATTACTGGTTTGGAAGTAGTAACACGTTCGATTACTCGTTCCTGACAAAAGGGGTGAGATTAGAGTAACACCAACCTGGGACGACACTGATCATGAAGGAACGCCTGGTTGGACTGTACTCACGTCTACTCATGCTCTCATACAGAAGGTGAACTGAGCTGAATCCCCATCAGTTGGACCACTGATCATCAGTGTGGTTGAGAGAGCACTGATCTGTATGGGTGAGAGAGAGCTGGTGCTTTCTCTCCTGTCGGGCATCTTCTGGAATTATGTTAATGACCAGACAGCTGGCACCAAACCCTGATCTGCACAGGCCAGGAAATCCCACATGAACTGCAGTCGATCTCATGCTGGTAGGAGGCACAGGAAACGAGGAAGTGGGCCAATAGATGCAGAGCGCAGGACCGTGCTCGTGTCAGATGGGACGGATGGCAGAGATGAGACAGATCTGTAAACGTCACCTGACAAATGAAGACGGTTGTATGAATGCAGAGCCGGTCACGTGGGGATCACAGATACTGCACGACGGTAGCATGTTCCGCTGTGATGTGACATCACACCGGTGCATCATGTGACATACTGTGCTGGCTGATGCTCAAATGAACCTCTCCTTTACTGCACAATGCTGTTGTGTCAGCTTCCTCTCCGGGGGAAGCCTCCAGTCTCAGTCACAAGGCAAACAGACAACCACCAGTATTTATACATGTGTTTACCCCTCAGTGGGTTTGACACAGTTTCGGGTCCTTGTGGATTGAAAACTCAGCAAAGCTTTGCTAATTAGACTCTACTGCCATATTCCTCTAATCACAGCACAGTTAGCATCACGCCTGCTGGAGCAGCTCATCTCCCCTGGTGGTTTGAAGTTGGGACGGGGGGGGGCTATTACTGGTGTTAGAATGCAGGTGGCTAACACACACAGTGGCTTATGGGTAAGGATTTTTGAGGAAGGAAAGTAATCAAAAAACATGAGCATAAAATTGAGCTCGGTCCGACTGAAGCAGGTGAAATTAATCGTCTTTTGCACATCTGTGCAATATATCGAATTTGCGCAGCGAGGCGTCCAAGTGTTTCCCACCTAATAACAGAGCTGATAGGTTGTCGCTGGAGATCCATTTTGTTTGAAGAGAGAGGGTCTATACAACACTCGACCTTTCAGTTCCTCAGCCCTCATTTCACTACTTCATTCCTGCGCTGGATTACCTCTTTTTCCCGCTGTCATTTTTCTCTGTGCAGCTCCAATTCCTTTTTGCAACGGTTATTTTTCACGAGGGCTCTTATTGGAAAGTGCTCCTAATGCAGGACGGACACAGATTTCCAGCAGCCAGATGAAAGCCGAGGCTGATGGAGGCCTCCCAGTGGAGATGCCATGCTTGATAGAAGATACAGTTTCAGACTGGCTGCGCAGAAAATGAACAGCCTCTCACTTTGACAGGTCTGATTTTGAGCCTGGGGTCATTTCATTTTTTTTTATTAATAGCAAAGGATATTTTTAGTGACTGGCTTAATTTTCACAATCATTTTGAGTTCAACGTGTAATGTAGTGTGCAATTGAGAACAGATTTTCAAAGAGAATGAACCAGAGTCAGTGGTTAGGATAAAAATCTGTGATTCAGTTAACTGACAGTTCAGTTCAGTTCACTGATGTGAATCCTTGAAAAAATCTGAGGTCACAATTAATTTTAGTGAAATTTAGAAAGTTAACTACATCCTGTATGTGCTCCATCTGCCCTGTATAGTACTGCATCACTTGTGTCACTTTGAATGACAGTAAAATGGCATTAATGATGAAATAGTGACGGCAATGAAATAATAAAACCAAAAGAGTTTTGTGAAACATAGCGTAGAAGTATTAAATCAGAATTCACAGTAGAGAATGACATCTACTCTGAGGCATGCTTTTAAAAAAACATCTCAAAATTCCTCGAGCTCAAGTCCAGTATAAAGAAAGAGGCTGTCTAATACAGATGGACCAAGACTGGATCAGTCCTGTCAGTTAGAATGAGCACAAGAAAATATAAGCTTGTTCTATATTCTACGGCGAAATATATCACTTTTTGCTCGACTATTTACAGCTGTATTACCTTTTAGATTAGGATTTTACACAGGTAAACTATGAGTTTTATGTCACATTATATGACATACAATCCAGATACCGAAAAATCATAATGCTGCTTTAAACATAAATCAAAACAGAATCACTTACAAACAAACTGTGTTTACTGACAGCTGTTTCATAAAGTCTTCCTGAGCCCATGTACTAATCTCCTTTATCCAATCATGTGTTTGACAAAGTGTTGAACCTCTCTCCATCCTTGAATCTGTTTACCTGTGGAAGGATCCAAACAGGTGTTTTTGGATCAGTCCACAACTTTCACAGTCTTTTGTTGCTCCTGTCCCAACTTGTTTGAAACATGCTGCTGCCATCAAATTCAGAATAAACAGATATTTACAATAATCAAACATTAAATATATCGTCTTTGTGCTGTTGAGTACAATTGAGTATGTGTCAAATATGTTTGACTCACCAACACTTTTGTTATTGGGTTACTTATGCTCATAAGTGAAAGTTACTTTGTGCATTTCACTGATGAACCAAAGCAGTAAAGTTGCAGCTCAGTGATGAACTTGAACTCACTATAAAGCTCCATGAAGTCAAGAGCAGCTGCAGATTCAGACAGTAATTCTCTGCAGGTTCATCTTCAGGATGTGATGTATCGGTAGGTGAAGTCCAAAGAAAGCTGGATCCACATTATTTTTTCAATCCCATCCGCTGCCATTCTGACAGACAGCCACAGTGACATCACCCGTCAATCCGCCACTTTTGTCTCTTCAGTTTCCTCCAGAGTGAAATATCTCAGCAGCAAATGTCACAGATCAGTTTGGGTCATTTGGGGACTGAAACCTATGGTTCACCGTGGAAATTGTGAAGGTGCCATGAAGGATGTAATGGCTTTTATTCATCCCGAGCTTCCTACAAATGACATTCCAGGCAGCTTTGGAAGATGTGAAGAGAAGCGCGCTGCCTACCTGGGAAACGCTCGGGCCGGGGAGGAGATGTTTTAAATTGATGCGTTTTGATGTTCGCTCCATTCCCTGCCTTCCTCCATCTGCCTTAAACCACAAAACACCTCATCATCTGACAGAACTCATTCTCCTGATCTAAGGCCGCGCGGCATCCGCAGCCACGAGCATCGTCGCCAATCCCCGCCAGCGAGTCGTCTGCAGCTCGTTCCCGCCGAGTGTGGCAGGCGGCTTTGTTATATTGACAAAATGTAATTACAGCCCTGCATCAGCGGCCCGCCTCCCCTCGCCATTCCCCCCGAGGAGCGGCTGTTTGAAGACTCCTGGGGCTCTCTAATGATTGGGTAATGCCCCTCGGCAGCTTTTTCAGGCCGTCTCACGCTGCTCATGCCTCCGGGCTCACGTCTGTACAGCAATGTCTTCATTTGTGCTTTGTCAGCAGCAGCAGGCGGCGGTCAGGGCGAAGCATTTAGGTTCACTGGAATAACCTGGGATTTGATTCTTACAGCCCTGAAACTGGGCTGTGACTATCACATGAAAGCTAATTAATCTTTTCCATATTTAAAATCCCACGTCTCATCACGACCATGTGATAGTGGAGCAGTATTATCGATGCCATATTGTGGTTATGAATTGGAGGGTTGTTATTAAATGTAGCTGCCTGCTGCCTCAGTGCATCGATTAATCCCCAGGAAGACAAATTGGGCATAAAATTTTCATCGACCCAGCGCAGTCATAAATATTCAATGCTCATACTCAAGACGAAGTCGAGTTCAGTTCACAATTTCTTTTTCTTTTTTTTTCCAGCAAGAGCGTAATAACTCACCAATAAACATGCTTGCTGACAACATTTGGAATTCATAGCTAGTTACAGATTCACTCGGGGCAGCTTTCTGAGAACACGAGCTCTTTCTAATTTTGTTTTTCTTGCTTTGTGATTTTCTGAGCTTTGCTGACGCAGACCGGACTGAAATGAATCTGCTTTTATTTTGTGTCACATTATGTTGATATTTCTGCCAAAAAAATTAAATTAAATTATGGCTGACTTGCCTTCCTAATGTGAAATTAAGGATACAAATGATATTCCCATCAAAAATTGGGCTAATTATTTATGTATTCATAAGACTCGCAGTGTGTGTGTATGTAGCAACAGTAAGAGAAGACAGACATGCCACCAGATTTATGAGGCTATGCTTTGGTAATGCTTGTGTTTTTGTCTCGTTTTTTAAATATTAAAGTTATATTTGCTACTATGCTAATTAACACTAAACATGTGTCTTAAGTTTTGCAGGTAGTTTGTGATTTAAAAAAAAAAGTTCTGGACAGAATTAAATTATTTCAACCTCATGATGGCATTAGCTGAAATGTAGTTTGAAATGTATATGACATCGATTGTAAGTCATAATATTTCTTCCTGAGGAGGACACAAGAGTGAACCAAATTTCACAGTAATCCACCCAATAGTTGTTGGGACATTTTACTCGAAATCATGAACCTCATGGCGACACTAAACAATAAACGAGTGGATCACCAAAGTCATTCGGATACATCATCTGGAAACCATGAATGTCTGGACACAACGTTGTGCCAGTCCACCCTGTAGATATGGAGATATTTCTCAGAACAGGTGAAACTTTGACCTGCTGGTGGCGCTACAAAGAAAGTCAGGCGATCACCAAAGTTCCTCTGGTTCACCCTCAGGAGACTGTGTGTGAATGTCTGATTGTTTCGATATGTCAGAGTTTGGACCACGGATTAAATCTCCTTCCACTCGCGTGGCTGTGATGAAGAAGTGCACAGCTGCTCTTCCTCTCCGGCTGGCTGCTGGCCGAGACGTCCGCTAATTAGCTCCACACAAACTGCACAGTGAAAACAGTTTGACAATGTGATAACCAGCTAACCAATTTAGAGCTCTTCTGACAATCTGTTGATAACAACCTCCATCCATGTTCACATTTCATGTAATTATAGGATTCATTGACACCAACCTGTGGCGGCCCGGAGGCGCCTCCTCAAACTCGCCGGCTGACCTGGTGCCGTCTGTTTTAAACAGGATCGCAGCGACACAGAGCTGATGAATCCATCCAGTCAGCGATTACATCCAGTGTTCAATCATTCAAGCTGCAGCCCTCAAAATGAAACAGAATGATTCAAATGAAGGACGTGTAATGGATGGCAATGATGGCAGCTGATGAGAAGGAAACGGACTCGGATGATGATCGGGTATTTGATCATCACTGCTGGCTCAGTCTTTGTTGCTGATGGACAATGCTGGACCAATCTCTGTTCGACTGATGCTCAGTTACAGTTGCTGGGGGTCATTAGTACAGTGTGATCTTTGGTCTGATTCTGGCTTTAAATGTTGTTTTTTGATCGAGCAGCTGTAGAGGTGAGTGTTTGAGGTGTTTTGGATGATACCCTCCACCACGCTGGCCACATATTAACTCAGAAACAGAATTTTGAGCAAGAGAAGTCAAATATGACTCAGCACTAAATGGACCATGAGATAGGTTTGTTTCATCAACTCAAATATTAAATATGTTTTAATCCTTCAAGGATGGGGACATTTTTTCAAGTCTGTCTGAAGACAATAATCTCATGCACATACATACACTGAGACACCTTTGGTGAGTGAGATCGTTCCTCCTGTTTATGCTCTGTTAATCACATCAATTAAACACCAAAGTCTTTTTAGTACAAGACTTCTCTTTGTCTTCAGATGGTGATTCTGAGCTGCAGTGGACGGATGGTGACAAAAACAGAAACATTTTTACTCGTAACAAAGCTGGAAAGACTTTGGAAGATATTGAATTGATTTTTTTTTTTTTTTAACTCAAACTGCTGAAGCCTCGTATTAACTTCAGATGAAGTTTTGAGTTGGCTGATTCCTCGAGCATCACGTCACGAAACAGCAATTTCTTGGCTGTAAAAGCATTCGATTGAATCAACGCCACAGGTGGGACGAGTGCAGTCGCTGTGCGCCGGAACCAAGGAGGTTTAATAACAACAATTGCTATAGAAAAGATCATCATCCAGATTCATAGCTTGATTTTAGCACTCTTAAAACCCCTGCAAAAATCAGTCTGTTGCCATGGTTACGCATCCATGACAACTTAAAATTATGTTAGAAAAGAATTTCCCAGTTTGGGACAAATAAAGTACTGTCTGTTCAGGCGTACAGGTCTCTAGTGATTGGTCAGGGAAAAACAAACCCTCCTCCCTTACAGCAGTGAGATAGAGTGGATGTAATGTCAGACTGACAATGGAAACGGAGAGTAACAAGCCCTTCTGATACAAGACAACACAGGACGAGGACCAAGGATTTTGAAGAGCAGTAGGATGTCACCTCCTCATGGCCAGTATGAACAGAGTGAGGTGAAAGAGTGACAAGCCAAAAAACTGTTTGTGTTCAAGTGGGTCACCTGAGTATTGGGTTTTTTTATTCAGTCCAAGTCTCTTCTGCTCCTCAAACTATTTTTTTTTTATGACAACGGTCTTTCATGGTACGCACATAGCAGGTAGTTATACTGTCTTAACAGTGAGATGATGGCGCCCTGCAGGTTCAGCTCATCTTCAGCTGCTGAAGATGAGATTGGATTTTCATGCTAAGTGCTGACAGCGCTAGCTCAAACAGCAGATCAGTGGACTACTGCATGCAATGACCACATGACACTATGATATTAGTCATCTGTATAATTTACAATGTGTGTGTGTATGTGTGTGTGTATGTGTGTGTGTATGTGTGAGAGAGAGAGATAGAGAGAGAAATATAAATTAGGTTATGTTGAAATATATCCGGGATTGTGTTTTGGGAAAAGTTTACAAGCGATGTTATTTTTATTTGTGGCTCAATACAGACTGCATGAGCAATGATTTAAAAATATCATAATACAAAAGCAGGTTTAATTATTTGTGATTAAAAACTGATGACATGCACCTTTGAACCTGAAAACATGCTTTTGTCCTGCAGGGTCTTTATACCAGTACTAAAGTGAGTTCTACATTCACAGTGTATGCCTTTAATCATTTGACATTCAGTTAGTGTCTGAACACTAAGTGGAGGAGAGCTGCATCCCTGCTGACTGACTCCATGTCTATTTACTGCTAATTAGCATCACAGGGGGAGGTTAAAGCGACAATCGCGAGGTTTATTTAAAGAAATGTCAGTTGCACCAATTCTCCTGTTAGAGACATTAGAACCACACGGGTCCACAGTTCTGCAAAGGAAGATGATTCTATAGAGTTTGTCTTGAAGCACATTATGGGACTTGTGATTGCCTTGTCAATCAATCTGCACATTTTATATAACACTGCCCTCATCTGGTCATTGTAAGAGGCCATATACTTATCATTCACTTCAGATATTTCTTTCCCCAGCAGACACTAAAAAAGAGTGGGCAGACTGGAATAATGACACCATATTGAAATTAAAATCATGGGTTATTTTAATCTCTGAGTGGATTGTTCATTTATACAGTGTGGTTTTGCAAAAACATGTTAAAGATTTCTGTATCAAAAAAAAAAAGAAATATTTTGTGCCACTGCTACTAGGAAATAACATTCAAGAAATACTTTACAATTAAAACATGTCACCATTACTGTGGATGTACAATATAAAGTCAATCAGATCTACATAATTGATCTATACAACTGCAGTCAACTACGGACTTGCATATATAAAGTACCATAAAACAGCCAGGAAAATAAAAATATGTACATTTTCCTGCTTGAATAATTCAGTTATTAACATAGAATTATAGGCTCATAGCTGTTTTAATTTTCTACACACCAAATTAAGGAACATAAGGTGCCTTATTAGAAAATAATCTAGTGATATGTGCTCATGAGAATCAGTTTAACGATCAACAAAATACAGTAAAATGCACACTTTTGAATATTAGGTTGGAATCAGCACTCTGAGGGTCTACAGGCAGAGCTCAAACTGTTGATTCAAATCCAGCTACAACTGACTTTTGAATAAGAAACACACTGCTTAACGCAAGTCTTTCACATTTTGTCTGAACCTTACAGGACATAAGTGTGTGAGATCGTGTGAGGAGTAAGGCTGGTGCTGTGTGGCACCTTTGGGCAGCAGTTTATAGTACCTGACATGTGAACTGTTTGACTAGTTTGGTGGTACCATCGACAGTGTTAATAGCAACAACAGTGACCTCTTATGTGCATAGTCTTCCTGTTCTCCAAGAAGAGAGAAAATGAAAGGCAGGTAAAGGCATGGTGCAAGTGGTTTCCCCTGACGGAGACAGTGTGATAACCCTCTAATAGATATCCTTTAAATTCAATCTAACTCTTTCTGAGCCCCCAGCAGAGGGGGGGATTCCTCGCTCTTAGTGTTGGCACCGGTTGCCTCCAACTTGGACGCACCAACAAACTCCTGCTGTCCTCAATTCCACAGTCTACAGTCTGAGAAACACAGGAGTTTGAACTGATTTGTGGCTTCTTTTGCTTTGGTTCCAGTTCTCAGCGACAGCGGCAGCTTCAGCTGAAGCAGGTTCGCAGGCAGTCAGTAAAAACGGACCACATGGGCCACATGGTCAGTTCAGAGTGGGAAGAGGGACTTGTGCCTCCTCACCTTTTCCAGTCTAAGTGCTTTACTGGTCAGAATGGACAGCTAAGGCCGATGGAACCTGGTGGTGAGAAAGGGAGACGGTCGAGAGGTTATTTCAGCCCCTTTATCATCTTGAGGAGAAAAAGAGGAAAATCTTCAAATGGAAAAACAAGACTAATAAAGTATTGATGACGCTGCTGAATAAACTTGGAAAACATTTGAGGTGAATTATTGATGGGTGTTGTATATGAGCCTGACCTGGTATAGATCCTGCTGTCCTCGTGAACCTCCATCTCCGAACTCTTGAATTCATTGAGCTCTTTGCGGATGGCAGCCTGAGAGGAGACATGAAAGAAACAGCGTTTGAGCCAGAATGGTTTTTCCAGTTATAGCAAGGCACAAAAGAAGACAGGAAATGTGTGATCAAAGCTGGATTATTTCTGACAGGTAATGTTGCAGACAAATAAAAAAAAAAGTTTTTATTCTTGGTCCAAATTAAACATGTTCTTGAAATCATGTCACTTCCAACATACAAATGATTTCTGTTCCTACATATTTTGTGAGCTTCACTGGACCAAGTAATTCTCTTGATAGAACTTCCAGCATTAAGCAGCATCTGTATTGCATTCCTGGGATTCCTCCTCGATACTGAATCTGCTTGGAATGCAAATCCTCTCAGAGTGGGCCAAAGTAGAAGACATTGCAGTTAAAGAACCACACAGGGCTTAGGTTTTCTCTTGCTAAGAAGCTGTAAGCCTCAAGAGCCCTGTTAGTATTAAGAGAGGTGTCGAGTGTGCATGTGTGTGTAGGTGAGGATGTGTTGAGTCTCACCTTGTCAGCAGGAGTGAGCTTGGTCCACGGTTTATCTGCTCTCCGGTCGTAGTCGTGGGCGTGGGTGGACTCGACGTACTCATGGAAGCGCAGGATCTTCCTCGCCTGCAGTTCAGCCACTGTGGGTCTCTGTGACAGCTGATGAACGGCAGAAGGAACGGCAGGGTGTTAATGAGGTCTGTCTGAGGTGTCATAGGGCTCAGTTTCTAATAATGACTGGCCAGTGTGATACAGTGACTTGGTTGCCTCCTGACCTTTCTTGTGAGCCTCCGTTTGATCTCGCATCTCTCTAATCGCCGATCCGCTTCATTCTTGGCTGCGGGAAGAAAAGACATTCCATGAGAGAGGGGAACACTGTGGCCAGTCAGGTGGGTTTCACCCGAGCTGCCGTCGGCATGCTGCGGTAACGGGAATCTTTTCACCGCCTCACTCCGCACAAAGCTCTGCATTGTCTTAATGCGGGTGCGAAGCGTCGTCTTGGCCGAGTCATTTGGGGACAAGCGAAACGAGTGCGGTGGCATGAATCCTGGATCAAAACGTGTTGACAGATTCTGAGAAGTATTATGTTGATACTTGCTTCTGGGATGGAACTTGGCATCACGGCGATGCCGATGTTCCACCACAGCAGGGCTGATTTTCACTGTACTCAGTCTGCTGGCACACTGAGCTCATGATGATCATTTTAAAAATGCACCACAAGGGGGCGTTCATTTGTACATCTGAAGCCAGATGCTGAAAACATTGCGTGGGTTCAGTCTAGAGCGAAGAGGGCATATATTCTATTAATCTAATTGTGGATGAATTAGGTTTGCACAAATCTAGTGTGAAGACTTCAAACACACTGAAATCAAATCCTGGATATTTGATTCTGTTCCTCACCTTATTTACTCCCCATTACCATATCACATTAGATCTCTGTAGAGAAACATTCATAAGTGTGGTTTAAAGAATGCATAAGCTACCCACATTCAGACTCTATATTATTCTTTATAAAAAAAGTAAAAACATAAAGTTTGTGTGTTGGGAGTTTGCTGCGTCAGTGTGGTTTATACATCTCGCCCCTGGAGCTGCACTATTACTCAAATCTGAAACGGTATCTTAATTAAGTCAAATGACTACCAATATTCTACAAACTGCTGTGCTTTAGTGGCCATCAATATGCCTGAGGCAAGAGGGGAAAAACACATTAGCCAGCGGACGAATGACTAATGCAGAATATTGATTTCAAGCAAAGATGAGAGAAATGAAAAAGGTGCCTTTTGACCTTGTGGTGCAGAGAAATCGAATGCAAATGCACACACCTGAAAGACGTGAGGGATGGAAGGAGAGTCTTACCTTGAAGGATGTTCCTCTGCTCCAGCTCTTCTGCTGTTGGTCTCTGACTCAGCCGCCTGTGGACATAAAACACTGTTGACTACTCATTTTTAAAGGCTGACGTACAGTAGATCACTCTAACAGGAACATACTTTATCTTGAGAAGTGACCAGTTCCATGACAAACTAAAGGTATGAGTGTGTTTTATCCTTGGAGTGGAAGGACAGCCTCTCAAACAACAGAAATTACACTATAAATAATGTGCTTGATCAAACTGTGATGGACAGAGGGACAGAGAGGGATGACACTGCTTTGCCCCATGTGAGTTCGTTACCGGTTCAGTGTGGTCCCGATCTTGTTCCTCACTGCCACCCACTGCTCCTTGTTGTGCCAAGTCATGCCGTCATGGTTCTCCTGAGCCTCCCTTTCCTCTCTCTCCTGTCTCTCCAGCTTCAAGGCTAGCGTGTCCTTCCTCTTGACACGGCTCGCCAGCCCACCTGTTACACATATGAACCATGAATAATAAGCAAGCAGTGCGATACATAATAGGGCCTGTGTGAAGGCGGTTGTTATGACTACATTTATTTAGTGAATATTCTTTATTTTCTCATGTGTCTTTATGTGAAATAGGAACCATTTCCTGCACTTGTTGACAGACATTTCCTGATTGGTCATGGAGAACAGCTAAATCGTATTTTTAACCTGGGTACTTGTATCAACATCCCAATCTGTATGACTGTAATGTAGCAGTATAAGAAAGACCAACTCACTGGGAGGGCCTTCCTCATCGTCGTCATCATCATCGTCTCTGTAAAGGATGGGGCCGTCGGAGTCAGACTCCTCCTCACTGTCCCCGGGGCCTCCCCCTTCATGGATGACACTCACTCGGGGGTCTCCAACCATGACCCTCCTGCTGCGAGGCTCCAGCTCAGTCTGGCGAGGAATCCTCTGAGGCTGAAGCTTCCGCATCTCCTCCTCCATGTCAAAGTCATCATCTTCTGGCCTGTAGACAAGCACAGCTGTGAGAAAGCTGAAGAAACTCAGATTCAGCCATTTATTTCTGGTAAGTCTAAGTGTGAAAATAAACTATAGTATTTTTAGGGTTTGCAGCCATTCGAGGGAATAAAGTTCAAAAAGAAAGATGAAAGCTGAAGAGATTAACAACGCACACACACATTATTTAGCTGAATAAAGAGTGAAGCTCTATTGTTAGCAGCCTTGGAGCAACACACTATAAAAAACAGGAAACAAAGTCCCTATAACTTATCTATAATATAAGAATATTTAGCTGAAATTGGACAGAGCTAATCTGACAGTATGGATGAAAATGATGGTGATGATAGCCTTTAGTTTCATGTTGTATTTTGGAAAATCAATTCAGATAATTTGTGATCCAATCTTATAAATGATTTTAAGAGCAGTCTGTTAGCTCAGCTCCTACAACACAGTCACATAGGTGGTGGATCCCTCTTTGACCTGGTCCACCAGAGCTTTCTTCTATGTTGCCTTTCTTTCTATCTTGATATTCTTCATCTTTTCTATTAAATCTTACAGTTGGTAGAGTTTAAGTTGGCTTATTATGTCTGTTAGTTGTTAGACAATGACTTATTTGATTTTGTCCTATGACTGACTACCAAATAAATAATCGAAGCAGGCTCATGTACTTTGGCTATATACATAAAACTTTGCACCTAACTTGTCTGAAAATTCAGGTCTTACAGTTCATCAGGTGTGAGAATGTAGACATCGATATATTCATGTATTCTTAACTAATATAAACCACATTAGCTAACTTAGACAAAATCAGTGCTTGGATGTAAGGTCGCAACTAACATGTAAATTATTATTATTTTGATTAATTAATTATTCATTTGGTCTATTAAAATCTAAGACAAAAGTGAAACAAGCCCATTTCCATTTACCAAAACATGAGGGGATGTCATCAAATGTCTTATTTTGTCAGACAGTCTGATTAATTGACTAAGAGTTTAATGGATTGCAGTATAGATTTGCTTTCACCCAGTATATCAGTATAACAGTATATCAGGCTACTGAAATTGCATCTGTCAATAGCTTCCTGCCTTGTATGCCCATGTGACAAGCAACAAGTCACTGATTTACTCTCAGTTAAGACTATATGAATTTAATCAAATCAAAGACCAACTATTTGACAAAGTAAACTTCTAAACTTGGTTTGAACGAAAGAAGGCAAACTAGATAAAAAGCCTTCCTTCATTCTCAGCTTTCAAAGCAAAAATGTTTCCCTATGTTAAACTGTAATGCACAGTATGTGGGCCACTTACAGCCTGAGAGGTTCGATGGTGATAGGGAGAGAGTGCCTTGTGTTACCACCCCCCTCGACGAGGAAATCTGGAGGAGACTCAAACAGAAGTGAGTGTGCCCTCTGGGAGCCGTCTGGGTTTGGCTGAACTGGGCTGGGGCTGGCCAGGGCTCTCTGGATGAGGATGTGCAAGGGGATGGCTGGAGGGTGGCTGGGAGGCTCGGTGGTCGGACTGGGGGGATCAGCTTGCACAGCGGGCACAGGACCAGAGGAGGAGGTGCTGGGCGGCTGGAGTGAGTGAACCCTGGGAGGGGATGGAGGTATGTGGGACGGTGGTGAAGGCAGAGGCTCAGTAGAGGTCGGAGGAGCTGCTGCATTTATCTTGTCGTCGCTGTTCTCTCCTTTAAGAACAGCAGGGGGCGTCGGTAAAGGAGCGGAGACCGGGTCAGTGGTGGGTGACTCTGGGAGCTGACTGGGAGGGGAGGGATCCACAGAATGGCGCTTAGTGACAGGAGTCGTCCTCTTTGGTGGTGTCGGTGGAGAACGCTTTGCGGGTGCTGGCACTATGATGACACCACTGCCAGGCTGTGAAAGCTCCGCTGTTGAAACAATCGACAACAGTAATCAATATTTTTTTTACACAGAATGATGCCCACAAACATAATCTGCAGTGAGAACATGAAAATGCACGGTCAGTCTGTAGCAGGGTGAAGTTAGTTTCATTAACAAAAACAAGCAAAAAAGAACATATGTCAATAAGAGCTTTAGAAGATGTTCCTGTTTCTGCTGAGCTTGATCGCTGAGTCAGTTGACGGTGACACACAAACATTAAGACACAACTATACCAACAGTCTGTAAGGAACATCCATTGGGATGAATAAACACATTCAGTGCAGTCCAGCACACTAGATGTCCATCCAGTTTCCATGCAATGTTTTCTTACCAGCATTGAGAGTTATGTTAGCTGAGCTGAAAACAGCTCCTATGGCTCAAATACGCATGCGATGCAGTACTGGTGTTAAAATGGAGGTAAGGTATTTCATATGCAGGTGAATCAATACGATCATTCTGCAGGCTATATTAGGATGGCTTGAGGTGCCCAGCTGGGTACCTGAGCAGGTCTGGGCAGCCCTGTGCCGCAGGTATACAGGTAGAGA
Source organism: Centropyge bicolor (assembly GCA_037975185.1). Classification (NCBI taxonomy): domain Eukaryota; kingdom Metazoa; phylum Chordata; class Actinopteri; family Pomacanthidae; genus Centropyge; species Centropyge bicolor. Next base: position 41,522 of record JBBMOC010000089.1, read on the forward strand.
GAGGTACAGGCCAAGTTCACTCTGTCGTCTCCAGCTGGTCCAGTAACAAGGCCGTCTGACCTTAGAGCCCCTGTTCAATGAGGAGGCTGGCAAAAATGAGTGGAGATGTCAGGGATAGGGCTGGGTTTACATTCCAAGCTGGGAGAGAAATACAAGAGGGTGGATTCGGAGAATGTTTGCCTTGGTTTGACACCATCAGAAGCTAAGCATACATTCATCCTTGGCTGTTAAACAACTTCTGTAGAAATAGCTCCCTTTCTGAGAATAAGATAAGAAATACTTGTGTAATTATCCTGGTTACATAAAGCACCACTGCAGGGTGGTATTTCCCATTGACACGTAGTTTTGTTTTCTGACATTCCTGCTCAGTCATTACGGTAAAACAGTTCGTATTCAGGGAATTACTCACAGGCAATCCCCATTTTTCTTTGTTACAACTTGTTCATCTCTATTAGAGCTAGACTGGTAGATCAACCTTTATCAACTTGTTGCAGGTATGTTGTACAGGTAAGCAACAAGACATTACGGTACAGAAATGCCAAACTATTGTATGTTAGAATTAATTTAAAAACAATGTCACTTTTACAGTTTTCCACCAGTGAGCACTCACAAGTTGATTAGATCATTTTTACACTGTAATATATCTGACTCAGTAGGTCAGTAACAAATCTAAGGCAGTCATATCAAGATTGTATTGTGAGATTGTATACATTTTTTTTGTAAGCAAACATAACTGACCATATATAACATAAACTTAGTGTCCAACAAACTGGACAGAGAGGGAAACAGGGACTGCCTGAATGAGGCACATGTGCAGGGTTTCAACTGAAACAGACACTCCCTGAAGTCGAAGTCCAGCAGTGTCATCTCATACGACCAATAACACAAGCTACTCTGTAGTGACAAACACCTGTTGACTTTTAATGTTAACAGTATGACATGAAATGAGCATATGTATAGGATGCTCGCCTAACAAATGGTAGTGGAATGTGTCCCTGCCACAGACACTGTTTCAAAGAGCCAGTACTGGGATGGGCTGTAAACAAGAGCAGCTGCGGCATGCTGGGACAAAGGATATGAAATACTAAAAGCCAATCAGTTTCTATCTAACCTCCAGAGAAGTGCTGGGGTTGCATAAATGGTGCAAAGACAAGCCAGTGCGTGTCCTCTCCTCAGAGACTGTTGAATATACACACCAAAACCGCACACAAGCAACATATTGGAAAACACCTACACAGCAACGAGCAGCGTAACTGTGAGACTCACAGTTTGGGAAACGACTCATGGTAATTACTCTCAATACTTCAACAGCCTTGGAAATGTACTACATAAAATTTACATTTCTGTTAGCAACACCAAAACAAACACAAAACATTTGCATATTTCAAATAGGTGTGAACCAACACCTCGTACACTCAGCACACCAGGTAAATCCTTTGTAACAGTTTTTCTTTTTGACTGAAAGAGTCTTTGATCTACAAGAATATGTCCGCATGAAAAATTACTTTATCCTTCCTTTATCAAAAGTAAGGTCAGGAATGCACTGCAGTTATGCACCTGCAGCTTTCTGCACTGGCTGAACAGAGTTTTGAAGTTTGAGTGTTAAGTCAGCTCAAATGGCTACATTATAAGTGGCACCATCTCTACTCATGCTACAGCTTCACCATGTCGACCACAATCCCAACACGGTCACAGAGAGACGTTTCATCAAGTGTAACATGCAGGTTAAATGGGGGAGAGACTAGATAACTACAACACGGTGTTTGCCTGGAATAGTGAAAGCAGAAGACACTTGGCTTCATGCTTTGGGGGGCTGCTTTGTAATAAAAGCTTTATGGGAAAAAATATTGGCGGAAGACGATCGAGGGATCTGTATTCCAAAGTGCCCTAGTTTAACTTTTGGGTTTGTCATTTGTATGTCATATGAGATGTTATTAAAATGAATCAAGAACAATAAAAATCATAAAAGAATATGGACTAAATTTATGTTAAACATGAAGTAAACAAATGTAATTGTCTGTATAGTTAAATCAATTACGTTTGTGTTGGTCTTGAAATTGAATAGATAACATTACCAGTGTTGACTACTTACTTATTGTGTGGTAACTAAATTGTACTGCAGGTACATTATAGCAAAACTGAAAACATGTCAACATACAGTAACATTATGATAAACATTATTTTTAAGAGAGAACAAATAGTTGAGTTTGCACATTTGTTTGTCAAACTTCCTGAAGGTGCAACTTTATGTAATTGTGATCTTGGTTTTCAAATATTACAATGCATGTTTGTCTTTTCCTATTATACTATTATTATTTCCTTCCTATTACACATAAATATGAAATATAAAATGTCTCTGGAAAATTTCAATATTCTGCAGAAGTCAGTAAAAAACTGTTACAAGTTTACAACCGTGTTGTTTCAGTGGCAATTAGGGAGTGCAGCATGAAATCACACTTGTGCCTTTTTCTACTCAAAATAACAGGAACTGTGCAGCACAATAAGGAGGGTGCATGTCAGTGTCATCATTGATGTAAAGGGAGGTCTGTCATAGACAATGTGCTCCCAATGTCAATATTCTGGAAAAACTTGGTCTGGAATTTAGCCTCGCCCACATGCAACCATGGCAACGATTACAGGGAATGACTATACACCTGTTTGTGGGAGGAGTGCTTATTAAGTTTTAACATGACTTTATGTTGTAACTAACTTGTGTAATAAAACCAGTTTTCACTAAGTTAGAGCTTAACTCTACCACAACATTTAAACTACAGTATGTTTGAACTGGCACAGCACTGCTGCAACGGGCTGCTGACTCTTAAGTGTGAGATGATCTCACAAGTACATGAACCCCATCACCAATACATTTTTTTACTTAAGGCAAACACTACAGTACAGTATACTGGGTTGATGCTAGAATGGCCAAGTGGTACCATTACCGAGTTAATCCACAGTTTCGCTGGATCTACAAAGCTCATGGCTGTTTGAATAAAAGTATAAAGAAAAATGCACAAAGAAGAAAACAGCTGTTTATCACGACAGAATCATTTTATGTGCTCTATAAAACTGCAGAAGCAGATGGCAGCAAACTCACCAAGCAGTGCAGGGTTGCTGTTGCGGTTGGTGGGTTTGGGTGGAGGGACAGGAGGCTGCTTGGCGTGGGGAGGGACAGGGGGTGGCGTGTCAGAGTCAGTTGAGGAAGGAGGAGGGAGGAAGGGTCGAAGGGAGTCGTCGACTAATAGGGAGACCGTCCTCGGCGGCTTGGCAACAGCTACAGCAGCAGAAGAGGAGGAGGAGGAAGAGGAGGAGGAAGAGGAAGATGATGAAGACGAGGAGGGCGTCGGACTCCTGCCAGACTCAGTGGAGGGAGCAGTGAGAAATTTAGGGGGAAGCAGAGCCTGTTTAGGTGGTGGAGGTTCCTGCTGAGAGTCTTGTGCTAGATGAGGCTGAGGGGTGAAGCGGACACCAGCGGACTCTACAGAGGGGGCACAACACATGCAAACACAAGCATTAAAAGGACAAAGTCAAAACAACAAGGTTTCTACAGGTGTTCTACTCTATGGAAGACTACATAAGGGAAAGACAGAAGGTTCATGACAAATAGTGAAGACTGAAGGAAAAGCAGCAGTGTTGGTAAATGAGATCAGATGAACTGAAGTACACACACAGCAAACATGGAAAAAGATCAAAGAAGCACAGAGGGGCTGTAATGATTTGTACTTCCCTCTTTTCATGTTCACCTAAATCCATGTATCAAAGTTTGATCTACACTGGTTCAGTTAGTTGAGGCTTTCACTTTGTGTTTGTTAGCTTCATAACTCCTGTCAGAATAGCAGTTCAATCATTTACAGGCCCATCAGAAGACTTTGGTTTGCACACATGTTGGCACTTCATTATAGCAAAACATTCACTGACTGACTGTGTACTAGGAAAATGGCACACAGTTCCCAAGAGACAGGGCGTCTGCATGTCAACACAAGTACAGAGAGGAGATAAAGGTTTCATCTAACAACACTGGTGAATTAAGCAGTGAACAATAAAGACATTAAAACCTCAAACTCAGGGCTAAGGACTACAGTGTAATTGCAGTTCATCATATGAAAAAGTTTGCAGTATTTAATAGAAAACTGACCAAAGGAATTTTGGCAAAAACACACACTAGCCGGTGTTCTGAATTGTACTTTTAATTTAAAAAACTTAGTCAATAACCCAGTCAATATTTCATCTTCTCTGAATTGCACATTGTACTGGCTGAGTCATAGTTGGTCAAATCGCTGCTTTTCATCTTGATAGTAATGCACTTAGTTGTCACTTGATGCATCAAAGTCACTGCCAGAGTAAGACTGGTTCATCATGTAGTTCTGTTGTGCTTTCCTGATAGGAATGCAGATCCGATTAACTTTGAGATTATGAAATTGCCTTAGCACCATCAGTACAATAAATGCTTTACTGGTACATTACTATGCCATGGTGAAATATTATCATATAACCAAAGTACATGAGCACAGGTTATGGTCTTAAAACAATACTCACATGCATATAAGCACATTGAAACAGTTTTGGCTTAGTGTTGTCATTACTCTTAATCATCCTGGCCATTTACAGATCTGTTCTTAAATTGCTTCTAATGAAAGTGATGGAGGACAAATCCACAGTGCACATTCTGTGCAAAAATACATTCCAGTTTATCTGAACTTAATATGAAGCTCCAGCAGCCTGAATTGATCATGTGGGTATCCTCAAATGTTACTGTCTTTTTAGTACAAAATTCTCTGTGTTTCCACAGACAGACATTAACTATTTCCTTGCTGAGTTGCACTACATAAACCGTAACACTGGGAGATACTGATCTGATCTGATTAACTTAAACAGCCAAAGTCTCATATTCGCTTCATGTACACCTTGGTTTGAAGGTTTGCAAAATATAAAAAAAAATCTTTCAGACTTTAGATTGGCCAACACAAACACAGACATTTATGAGAGCTGCTCTTCTAACAGAAATAATTCTCTTTGCATGAGCTGGAAAAAGACAGGGCCAAGTATGTGTGCCTCATCCACTTTTCATCAGAATCAACTGTGTCAAAAAGTGTGCAAAGATAACACGACTCCTTGATTTTTTTTTTTACTTCTTTGGGTAACCCTGGGAGTCAGATACTCAGAAATGACAACAGAACCATCAACTTTCTGGCTAGTAGTTTCTCAACTGTCATTGCACTGCTGAATGTCAAAGTGGGAGCTTGTAAGTAAAAGCACAAAAACACAACTACATTGGCGAGTATAATTTAACATGAGAGAGAGCTCTTACCTGAGCGTTCTCTGAACTCTGTAGGTGGGATGTATCTGGGCAGGGTAGATCTCCTGTCAGCCTCTGAGGCTGGACGAGCCTTCTTGTTGTCCTCAGAAGAGCTCTTCTGTAGAGGAGGCCGCAAGTCCATGTCAGAGACGGGCCTGACTATCGGCCGTGAGTCATTCACAGAGCGCTGAGGCTCTGGCCTTTCTCTCCTCTGATTCTCTTCCCTCTTTTCCCGCTCATCTCGTCGCTCTCTTTCATTCCTCTTGGCCCAGTCATCCCATCTGTCCCTATCCTCTCTCCTTTCTCTGTCTTCTCGTCTGTCTCTGTCTTCTCTCCTCTCCCCATCATCTCTTTCTCCTCGCACATCTTTCCTCTCCCTGTCTTCTCTTTCTCTGTCATCTTTTCTGTCATCCCTCGTCTCTCTCCTTTCCCTCTCAAGCCGCCAATCTCTATCTTCAGCCCTATCCCTCCTTTCCCTTTCATCACGATCCCTGCGTTCCCTCTCGTCCCGGTCTCTCTTTTCCCTCTCGTCACGATCCCTGTGTTCCCTCTCGTCACGGTCTCTCTTTTCCCTCTCATCACGATCCCTGCGTTCCCTCTCCTCCCGGTCTCTCTTTTCCCTCTCGTCACGATCCCTGCGTTCCCTCTCGTCCCGATCCCTGCGTTCCCTCTCGTCCCGGTCTCTCCTTTCTCTTTCACCACGGTCCCTGTCCCGGTCTCTCCTTTCCTTCTCATCACGATCTCTGCGCTCCCGCTCATCCCAATCCTTCCTTTCCCTATCATCTCGTCGTTCTCTATCGTCACGATCTCTTCTTTCCCTCTCGTCACGATCTCTTCGGTCCCTATCGTCGCCATCTCTTCGTTCCCTATCGTCGCGATCTCTCCTATCCCTGTTGTCTCTCTCTGTTCTTTCATCTCTCCTCTCTCTGTCATCTCTCCATTCTCGCCTTTCTCTGAAGTCTCTGTCTTCTCTCCGGTCAACTCCACCATCCCTTTCCCTTTCCTCTCGCCAGTCCCTTCTTTCCATGTCTTCTCTGTTTTTCCTTCCTCTGTCCTCCCTGTCATCTTTTCCATCTCTCCTCTCTTCTCTGCGGTATCTATCATCTGGTGGAGGTCCTCGGGGTAAAGAGTTGCCTCTTTTGTCAACATCTGACGGCAGACGGCTTCGTTTGTCTACGTCCACTGAAAGTCGTGCATGAGAGTCCACATCCAGAGGTGCCCGGTTACTTCGGGAGGCATCGGACGGCGCTCTGCTTCGACGTTCATCTGGTTGGGGCAGCCTGAGGGGATTCCCCTTGATATCAGATTCCCCTCGAGACACTCGTACCCCTGCTTCTGACACCCTGTCCACATCCATTGGCACAGGGTGTCCATTTTTCACTGGAGGACCTTTCGAGTGGTTTACATCGTTGCTCTCTGCACCATGAAGACACAGGCAGAAAAAAAACAGTAAGTACCATCAAAAGTAGAAGTAATTTACTGATAGAATATTCTTTAACAAAGACAACAATATAACCTACCATTCTCTGGGATGTCCTTTAGAACTCCTCTTGCAATCAGCTCTTGTCGACTTTTTCTAACAGAAATCTTCCTTTCCAAGGCTGAAAAAAGGAAAAATATATCAATAAACTGAGCATTAAGTAATGCACACAACAGGAGAAAATAACAAGGCCTTGTACCCAACATACCTATTGACGTTTCAGTGAACTTCTCACTTGGCTTCTTCTTTCTCCATTTCCAGGGCTTGAAGATCCTCCCCATCTTGGAGAACTTGCCTTTGCGTTTTGTTGGAGGCGTTCCCCCATCAGAGCTTCCTTCTTCACTCCGTGTTGTGCCATGTTGCAGGTCGACCTCATCATCTGCATGATGAAAGCGGCAAACAACAGATGACTCAAATTTGACTCGTGGAAACCTTTTTGATTAAAGCCAGTATTGTAGAGAATAAAGGAAGTGATGCAGTAGCTGTGTTAAGAGTGTTATTCCTGGGAGAAAAAAAATCTTTGCCAGTTTTTGATTTCAGTAAATTAAAGTGGAATTTTGCTTATTTTAGGCCTTATTTTACCAAGTGGTGTTGGTCTCTATGTTCTTTGAAGGGCATAGCCATCTCGAACAATGTTACACATAAAGAAATCAAGACATACTCTTCAAGCAGACTGCCATCACTTACTTGTTAAAAAAGCTGCAGCACATCACACATTTGATATACACATCTTTTCTTTTTTACAGAAAAAGACCAGTTCATTGTACTCATGTGACTGTAACTGATAAGTATCTACTATGTTGCATTGACAAACCCACATATTCTTCAGGCTTATCACAGAGACCTTGGCAAATTGGGCACAATAGAATCTAATCTTACTATAAATTCACATATCTGGATGGCTAGGATGACAGCTGCAAGTCTATGACTATAGCACACTATGATAAAACAAAGAATAATCCCTCTTTTCTGGTTGCAACAGTTACAAGGTTAGTTTGCAGATCGGGTATACATGTCCTTACATAGGACAGGGTTCCTGCTCTAAGCTCCTGCTTCTATTATCTGTCAGGACCAAAACTCAAAACAAGGCTGGTCAGAATTCCACTCTTACCGCCTGCTGAGCAGTCTCAGCTGTCACATGGGAGCCAGACACTGAAATATGGGTACAGCTCTTCTGGTATTATTTACAGGGTGGTGTGAAGTAATGTCATGTTTGCCATTGTAGTGATGGGTAAAGGATCATGTTACATCCGCTGTATTTCTCAGGTTCACCATCAGTTACAGAAGTTCAGATACCAATTTAAACCCGAGTAATGGAATTAAAATTGCAAAGAGTAAGAAAGATTAAACTGAGGAAAAAATAAACAAATAAGCAAACAACTGTGACAAAATCCATGACTTAAAATGACCAAGTTGGTCTTATGCTAAACCCAAGACAGCAAAAACTGGGTGTGAAAGCACTATTATAATTCTTAGGCGATGAGTCGTATGGCAGCAGTTACACAACAGAGAGCATAGAGCCATGCAGAAGGGTTGTGGTTAAGTGCAGGCAGGACGGAGAGCTTAACCACTTTTTCACAAGTTAATTAACAGGAAGCCAGGTGAGCTCATTTTCTAATTGGAGCAGTTACACTGAGCATTATATGACCGTGTGAAGGTGGCATTTGGGATGTGGAGACGCACAACCCGTTATGATGAAAAAGGACTGTGTGTAATACAGGTGGCATGATCGACTATTTAGCAGTAAATTTCAATGTAACTGAACGATTTATTTATATTAATGGCAGTTTTTGATTTCTAAATGTGCATTGTATACCCCAATTTTGTCCATTTTAGGGGAAGGACAATCAAAAAATGTAAATGAAAACACATACATAAATGTACATATACTTAATTTAAAAAGTCAGTATGCGTTTGGCAGCTCAAAAACATTCATCTTATAATTTAATTTTGGTGCAGTCATTTAAAGAAGACTGAATGAAACTTCTAAATCTGCCTTTCAAGAGGGAATGGACCTGACCACTAAGAAAACAAACGCTGCAAGGACAAAGACTCAAAGCTAAGAAACACACTGCATTTGTAACGCAGTAGTAAAGGGAAGCTTTTCTTCAGATGTAACTACATTACTTCTTTTAAATACTACAAACAAATTTAATTATAAAACATCAGATATTTGCACTTGACACCATATAATTATAGTACCAAACTAGTCATCTTACACTATTACATTGATTGCCAAGTTTAACTTGTGGTTAACGGGATGCAAAAAAAGGAATGGACACAACCAACATAAAGAGTAGAGGAAAATTGTTTCAGGAGATGCAAGACAAGTACCAAGACATGAGAAATGATGCAAAACAAGATGAAAAGACAAAGACGTTTCCTTCCAGCAACGCTATGAATGACTGATTACAGCTCAACAGTACCAGGCATAGTAGGGGGTAATCTGTCCTGCAAAACACTAACTGATATGGTACAGTTTTGTCACACATGTTACACTGAAGCGTTGCTACTTTTTACAATCACAGCGTGAAGCAGAATTCACCAGACGTTGGATTGTCCACCCACTAATAGGCAGCCTGAGTTGGGATTAAACTGTTGCAATAGTAATTCTGCATGCTGAGAATGACTTTCCCAAGGTCAAAGAAAAATGTAGCCAGAATCATGAATCAGAAATGAAAGCACGGGATCAGACTCAGACTCCTTTTGAAAAAATAAATAAATAAATAAATAAATAAAAATCCTCTTTTGTATATTGAATGGAGGTGTTAAAGATTAATGCATTATCCATTAATCACCTACTAGAATTTCATCAGTCAGGAATATTAGAGCTGACAGTGCAGATCTCTAGGCATTGGTTCCATGCAGGTTTTATTTTTTCAGTGACTGGCATCCCGTTGGAGATAAATGTGCTGTACGTACAGTGAGTAACCACAATCAGACCACATGCTGTGGACACAATGCAAGTAGTTTGTCTCCCAGTTCACCCAGACTGCGCTCAGACCCAGTCCTACAGTTCTTTATCTAACCAGTTCTTTGTAGCTACTGCTTCTTTTATCATTCCTTCCTGCAGTATCGCTGACAAACATGATCTACCAAATATGATTCCAATGAATAACAAAACATTCCTAACCAACATATGATTATGTTCTTAAATATAAATTTGTTAAACTTAAGTCTGTTATCAAGTGAATGGGGCAGCCCATTTTAGTTTTCCTTTTTAGTTTTGTGAGCGACAACCAATTTCATTGATAAATAATTGGGTTAGGCAATGTTTTAAGAGCTCTTTGTGTTTAGTCCTCGTTTAATCTCATTTAGGTTACTGGCTAAAGACCAGTGTTTTTGCTGACCTCCTGCTAGCTGGACAGGGTACTCAACAGGTTTCCTGGCAGAAATCGCAGTTTTACAAGTTCATGTGTCTCAGTATCTGTGTCTTCTCTGTGTCTGATTACAAAACAAGAAATCATAGAATGCAAGTTTATTGAGTTAGAATCTACAGTGGCAAGTAATGCCACCCATGGGTTGCCCAGCAGATTCACATTCAGAATAGTGGTAGTTTTTTCTAAGCCTGTAACTCTATAGCCTGATTGATATTGATTTTGAAAGATCTGATAATATATTCGCTGACAGTATTTGTTTTTTAAACTTAATGGTCATACCATTTCTAAATGACCTCAAACCTAGGTTGGCATTTCTGTAATGCAATTACTTGTTACTTATCGGCCAACAGAACCACACAAACGAATATAGCTGCAATAAGCTAAAATGTGTTAATATATCCACCTGACAGATTTATCGCTCAACCTCTATGTGACATGACCATTTTCTAAATAATATTCTAGACTCACTTCCACGTTCACACAGGATCCCTTAATCTGTGGGAGGTGGTAACTGCTGACTGTGATTATCTCAAACATCTATGATGTGCCACCACAGTAATGGTTTCATTGCTAGAGAGCACAACACACGAATCAGCTGGTAGATTAGTTACCATTTGTGGTACAGACATGACGTGAGAAAATTCCCAAATCATTGTAATGCTGCAATGTATCATGTATCACATGGCAGGACAGAAAGATGTGTGCTCTTCAGCCTTGACCTGCTTTTGAATTAGCATTTTATCTTCACACTTGGTTTCATTTACCTCTACTGGGAGGAGATAAAAAACAAAAAGCAAACATTTCACAAAGGCAAGTCATATTAGGTTCTTGGTCAATAAGCACTAGTTTTGACATTCCTTACTCTGTGTGTATCCCTGTTCATTACTTTAATATGTGATCACTGTTTTCCTGTGTTGATGCAGTCTGTTTGGCATACATGTATGCTAATGAGTTGAAACTGTTCAGTTAAACTTTACAGAAATTTTGCCAAAATACACACATCTAAGTGCTGGTTAAATGGCATTCAACCTTAGGTAACCCTTTGCAACAGTGTTTGTTCATGAAAAAGTCATTCTCCATTACATGTGAACATGTTGTCTCTACCCACTGTTACATGTATGTATGGAATCCTATGCTGAAATGCAGGCCCACAGAGGTCAGTGAACTCTGCAATATGCTGGCCCTCACAGCTATTCCTGACATATAACACAGCCACCATCAGTGTTAAATTTGGAGGGGTGGAGTGGCAGTGAACTGGGAACACACTGATGTGGCTTGGCTGCAACACAAGCAAAGCGTTATGTGGTGGCCATGTGTTACAGTAAAGCAAGACAATCTGAGATGTCTGCTTGTTAGAACAACCAGAGAATTAAAGGCATCGACCCCTAGCAGATGAAGTGAAAGATATTCAAGAAAAAAAAATGAGGAAGGGCTTGTTTCAACAAAATCCCAGATAGTAGTAACAACATAGGCTTTGGTAAATGCAAAGGAATCTATGTAAATAACACGCACTATCCATGGCACTAATGCAATACCCTGCAGTCCTGCGGTCAAGCTGTCCATATGACTCATGCCAATCACATGACATGTTGACACCAACTAAACCGAATAGCACACCAGTAGTAAAAATACATTTTGCACGGAGAGCAAATATGTAACGAAGAGGACGTCCTCGTGTTACTTATTGAAAACTGTTTGAATAGATATCCTACAGTAAAGTATAAAGCACATCAACAGGCCGTTGTTTCAACAAACAGACAGCAGGCCAACTTAGTTCTCTGATATTATTCAGAAAAAAGGTGACGGACATGGGGTGGCATGTTTTACATAGATGCTGAATTCCAATAGCTGCGAGCTGTATTATTAAGAGGAACCGTAGGTGTTTAAACAGAACGTGAGAGAGGGCCCTCCTTTTGACAGCAAGAACAGGTTCTGAAAGTTTGCACTGTTATTAGCTTAACAAGAGAGGCAGGGGCTACACCATACACCTGTCGACTCCAATATGCCCTGAGAAGCCAAGACGTCATTTGAGCTAGGAAGAAAAAACAAATCCATATGGGAAGAGCTGGTGTTAGTTGGTGCCTTGTACCCCCAAATCCTGTTTCTCAGAAAAGCTTTCCCAGGGAGACGGAGTGCTGTGTTCAGACAGAGAGAAGTTTGTGTGGTTTGTACATTTCACAATCACCACATTCCATCTGCATGCATTCTTCTTCACCTGTCTGTGCCTGCCACCTTCCAGTTTGTCTCTGATTTCAAAACACCTGCACACATATACTGTATTCACTTGTTGGTTTTCTACACATATGCAAACATGCCAACCAAGTCGTTCCTCCCCCATCTAAAGTCAATGAAAATGTTAAGAGCAATCACTGAGCCTCTAGTCTCGGACTCACCCGTGTTGTGTTGGGCTGGTTGCTGGGCCACTGTCTCACTGCTAGCACTGTGTCCCATGCTACAGCTCCCGTCCCTGCTGGCCTGCCGGGCCCTGCCTCTCCTGAGGCCCGTAGCAGGAGAGGAAAACTTAAAGCCACCTCACTCTTCTCCAACCAGACATGGAGCTCGTGTAACTCAAGACTGTCTTGACTGCTCACTTGTGTCGTTTAGTCTCTCTTGTCTCTGTAGACTTGCCCTCCCCCTCCCTTCAGCCTGTGTGATTTGGTCTCTCCCTCCCTTCCTCCCTCCTTCTTTGCCTTAAAACACAAACACGCTCACTCGCTAAGGTCTTAGGTCCCTCCCTTCTTGGAGCTCTGACTTCATAAATAAGGTACGCAATAAGGTAATCCAGCAGTCTTAGATGCCGTTCATTCCCAAGAGCAGATTTTACAGGGGCAAAGTTCACTGCAGGCGAGCTTTGAGGTTTGGCTGGTCCAGCCATCAAGCCTTGAGGGATTTGCGATGCAGTGGGCCCCCCGCTAGCACCATTTCACACACTGACAAAACACAACTCCGTGAAGGGCGAGGGGCGGGCTCTGTGAGATGAAGTAACTCGAGAAGTGGAAGGTGAGCCGAGCCACGGTGGAGCTCAGAGCCAGAGAAGAGGAAGTGACACAGCGGAGGTGTCCAATGACTCTCCGGGGATTGTCCTTTTAAACTATGAAACGCATGTGCACACTGATAACACTTTTATTAAATATTACCAAATCTATTTTCAGCTCAACCTGAAACAATTCCTTGACTATATCTCACTCAGGTAACAATGCTTTATTACAACTCAATTGGCATTTGTTTTAGAAATAAATAATTGGAATTGTGTCTTTAATGTAAACACCTGCTCTTTACTGTTACATATTGTAGGTCTCTCAATCTTTACGGAACAACAAAAAAACATAAGACAATATTTCATAGTAAAGTGCCAAACACATAACACCTTAGCAGACAGGGCAAAACTTCTCCAGAGACCGGGCAGCCAGGCAGTCTGTGTGCGAACATTCCTATCAGAGCTCTGTGTGATTAGGTTATATGTAATCAGTGAGTGGGAGTTAGAGGAGCTCCTCCATGCATGTTAGAGATAAAAGTCAAAAGTAGGAAAAAAGATGTTAACCACCTTTTCTACTGCTAATCAGCAGAATTTGGTTTACAGAAGTTTAGTCAAAGGACAAGGCAGTGCAAAGCAATAACCTGTTCATGACATTCTTTCTCAGCAGAAGGGGGGGTGTAGGGATATCTTTAATAGTTTTCCATATATTGTAGTATGATCCCTCTTCTGCATTAGAATGTCATACACTGAAAGTTAAACTTTTTAAACTGGTTTCAGAACATTCAACATAACATAGAAAGCTGACTTCATACCATGGTACATCACTGTTGCTCCCTCTGCAGTCCAATTAAAGCTACAGCATAGGACCACAGCTCTCGACTGAGGAATGTGTGGAATGCAAGACCACAACTCAGTCTCTTGGTACAAGGACAGTAATTAGGACAACAATCCCGGAAGTCATATCAACAGATAAACAAAGACTACAACCTTCAACATCTTCTAACTTATGACTCATGATGGCGCTGAAACCCTTTTCACTCTTTCCAAAGAGGAGCAGCAGATGGAGACAAACCCATTTTTTCAGGCTTTTAAAGAACCCACTCTTTACATGAGAACGTGAAACGCAACTAAACACAAACATTAACTTGATGACTCACAAAAATACTATCGTACAACGTCATCATGACAACTCCAAAACACACAAATACTGATGTAATGGAACACGAGCCAACACAGGATAAATTTGCTTTTTAGATCAAAATACAGGGACATTAAAAACACTTCATGAAACACTTGACTTTTAGACTATAGCCGAGGAGGAAGTCCAATTTATTTTTATTGCTTACACAGGGCCAGACAGGGAAGAGTAGATCAAACCTCACTAATCTGTTCCTGCCATGTCCCAGTTGCCTATAATGTGATCATGGAGCCATGCCAATGTCCTGTCTTGGCATTTCAATGGACCGAAGCAATAACTGATCATTGATTTCAATAATGTCTTAATCATGTTATAAGTATTATTTCAATAAAGCCAAAAAAGATCACTAGAGTTTAAAGGAAATAAAAAGTAAATCTTCAACATTCAGTATTCAAAAAAGGTTTACTCACAATTATATTCAGACTGAACAGCCATCCCAGATATTTTCCCAACAGATGTTACAGATACAGTACAACAGATGAGCCTAGGAACAAAGATCCTCTGGGAAAGTGAGCATATACGTGGTGTGGTGAAGTTGTCAATGATCGAGGTCAGCAGTGAAACAGACACAAGGCCATGAGTGGCAGTGAGATTAACTGGCTCTGCTAACCTACAGGTGTGTCCTCTGGGTGAGGGACAATCAGATAGCTGCAGTGTCAACAGCACAATGCGTCACAAGGCCAACCCCTTAATGGACAGCCACATAGTCTAACTTGGTTTGCTGACTCACCACTTTCTGTCATCATGATACTCTGGTTGAGTAACATCAGTCTCATTACAGACAACATATGTACTAAAATAAATCCTTAAAATCAGAGGGTATGTTTCAACCTCAAGATAAACAGACGTTTCTAAAGGTTTGTTTATTCCTTTTTATACCAAAGATTACAATTTTTTTTAAATTTATTTAATCTTCTGATGTATTTATCCAGCACAGTGGAAGGGAAAATATGAGAAACTTAAGATATAAAAACTAGAAACAGTACATCTTTTCCTTCTCATCTATTAATAAGATTTTCTTACCATTGTTTTCCATTGCAGTGTCCAAAACTCAGCAGTCTGCAGCCCCTGAAACAAATAGGATTAGTGTCAATAACATAACACAATTCAACATATTACTTCACTATAAGATATGCATGTGTCTAATTACACATGGTTGTTCTTTGGCACAGCATAAATAAATGTTTTACTTCATAAACACTTCTCACTCGTTCACAAAGTTGGGGAGTTGGGGCACAACGGCATCCCACAGTAGTGGATAATGAAATTTTTCTTGACAGGGATTTAGAAAAAATTATTCCAAATCATTGAAGACTCCAGATGTCCATTATTACTCAGTAAATCAATGAATGGCTCTCGGGGCACTTGAATAGATTGGATTCTCTGCAGCTAATGGGGTGCAGACTGAAGCTGAACAAAAGCTCTGTTGTGTTAGCAAAGACAAAATTGTCCATTAATCAGCACACACAGTAACTGGAAATCCATTCTGACTCCTGCTGAACTACAAGCTAAATGAACTAGTATAATTCAGAATTTCTTTTAAAAAGACATAAAAAAATAACTGCCCCGATTAGAAATGTAACAAGCAATTACACAATCACATTTGAAAGTACACATCATGTCAGTATGAATAAAAAGGGACGACAGCGCTGGGGAGAATGGGAATTCATTTTATCCAGAAAGAGTTGAGGAGCCAAAATCAAAGGATGAAATAGAACCAGAGCACACTTGACAATAGAGACATTTCTCCTGTATAGCTGACAAGTTTTAATACCTTTGGTTTAAACAAATCAAACATAAGATGGGCTGGTAAACTTGCACATGGTGTGAGCAGTTATGTTTTATAGTCATTGGATAAGGTATGTGACATGTAAAATGCTCAAATAGAAGACAAAAGAATTACTGGTGCTCGAGCTATATCTGAAAAAGTGAAAAACAAAATACTGACAACAACAAAACACACATTATACCAGAAAACCAAATAACAATTTGGAAACATGTAGAAAATCATAACTTCTACGGTGTAATGGAATGGAGACATTCAATGATGGGGTAATTTTTTTCAGGCTGCAGTCATCACCCAGCACTGGAGTCTATTCATGCATTTCATTTCATTAGGGGCTTTATTTTCAAATTGTATTTTAATACTATGAAACCACATTGAACTTGTTGTTTTATGTGAAAACATATTTCTATAAATGGAAAAATATGAATTAGTAGACAAAAAACAAATGATAGAAAATTAGATTAATTGTACAACCAACTACCACATTTGTCCTTCTGACCATTGAAAGGTTTTTGATCAGGCTGATTGCCCTCAGGGGCAATGGACCCCAATGATTGACCTGTTAATATGAAACAGTAATATAGCTATTAGATTAGATTCAACCTAACTGTCACTGCAAGATATATAAATAACAGTGAGGGGTGATGTGAATATGCTAAGATAAATACAATATAAAGTATTAAGAGTATGAAAAGATATATACAACAGGTGTAGAAGTGACAGCAGGCAATTACAGGTATAAGCGTAAATATACATTTTGGGTCTAAGAATTAGTAATGCTAGTGGACATTATATACAGAACAAACAGCTGGATATGAATACATATACACTATAGGACAGATATGTACAATACAGACAAAATATCAATAAGAATACACTATAGGGCAGATATATACTGAATGGACGGTGGTATCTTATTATATAAAGTGGTTTTTGCACAGGTACTTGACCATAGTATAACTAATGGAAGCTCTATTTTGGACAATGTCTTTATATATGGGTATATCCATTATATATTATGCATCTAAAATTACGATCAAATAACTTCCAAAATACAAAAACACGTTCTGAAGAACTAAAATCAGACCATTCTTATTAGTCTTAAGCCCAGACACCAGGATGCTTAAGGCATTTCTATTTCATGCAAATTAAATCAAGAACTCCAAACAAATAATGCAAATGACCTGAAGATGCCACTCAACAACAGCATACAGCAGTGGAGGTACAGAGGAATGCAGTAGATCAGCCAGTTTGTTCTGAACACAGAGGGACTATCAACACACCTGAGAAATGGCATCACTTTTATGTTAACTTGCACCAAATCGATTCAACACAACAATCCAATGAATAGCAAAACAAGCTCAGTATTATGTATGTGTCTGAAGCAGAGACAGACAAGGGAAACCTGCAAGTTTATTGATGCTAACAAGCTGTTAAGCATTGCATCTGCTCAAAGCTACAGCTATAACAGTGACATATGTGTAGTGAACGAGTATCCATGCTAATTTACAGTTACCAGTTAAACCAGGCTTAACCAAAGTCTGGCTAAAGTCTGTTTCATAAAGGAGCTTTAAATAGGTCTGGTATAAGCCATGAAAACATATCCTTGGGCCAAGTTGACACCCATGGAAGAGCAGTACTGTCACTTAACATTCCTCAGCAGTTCTAAACCAAGTGCTTTCAAATTGGAAATAAATGATGACGAACAGCAGGGAAAGAAATTTAGTTACTTTCAATTTCACTACAACAACATCATCATTTAATCCTGTAGTGTTGTACTGTAGTTTTAAGAGAGCAGCTGGGCAGGGGTAATGATCATAATGCCACAATCAGGATAACAAGCACAGATAAGCTGCTGACATTGACAAAGATAAAGACAAAGTGTTTTCTCTCCCAGTGAGCTTCACAGTAATGATTCAAATAATGGCCCTGCACCTAATTGGTCAAAATCAGTAGGTGCAGCTACATCATGACGTTGACATGGGAGGGCCTGAACAGCAGTATCAGGTGCACTTTGGAATGTCAAACGTTCTTTGACAACAAACTGGTAAAAGCCTGTGTGACTGAATGGGCTGCACAGTGTGTACAGTGCAGCACAAAAGGGACAGTGTAGCCTGGCAGGCAAGCATTTGACCTTCTTATCTGGTAGACTAGGCCAAGTTCTTATGGTGTTTTGATCGAGCACAGGCTCTCTGGGAACTCACCTTTTAAATGTAGTCAAAAAGAAGAATATTAGTTACTTTTTACAGCTACAAAATGGTGTCTGGTTTCACCAACTTACTTCTATTAAAGATCATTGATCGTCGTTGAAATCGTTCCCAGAAATGCAGTCCTTGCTGTTTAATTGTGACTTCTGGTTCCAGTGGAAAAACTTCTACAACAGCAGCAGTGATTACAGCAACCCTGTAAAATATACAAAGAGATGAGTACATTAAGCAGGTGGACATAAAGTCAGCTCTCGTTGATGGAACCTTTTCAAAACTTTCAAAAACATGCTGAGTAAACTCAGTTTACTACAGACGGTTTGAGTGAGTGCAATTTTCTTTGATTGAAGCACAGAGACAGTCATTAAAATTAACTATAAATACCACCAAGTTGTTAGTTCATTATCTCACATGCAAACTACAGAAGCAACTCTGCCTTGAACTTTTAAATCAGCTTAAAAGTTCAGCTTTCTACCAGCAAACAACCCTCTGTCTGATCAGCTTTGCTTCAGTCCAACTGGTTTGACAAGTCTATAATGTACACACAGCACATGCTGAACAGCTGCAGGCAGGACAACATGTCTGTAATGTACATCACTTGAAAAGAGCCATTTAAAAGTTGAACGTGCACTACTTTAGTGTGTATGTTACTGCTACATGTCATACTCCAGTTGTCCACGAAATGTCCACAGGAATAATCAGAGCAGTGCCTACAAGATTTACATACTTTAGTACAATCAAAGACCATCAATCAGACAAACACTAAATGTATGTTTTAAATAAATAATCCTGAATTTCCCCTATGGGTGATCAATAAAGAATTATCTTATAATGTCATTGCTCAATGCAGGACATTTATGTTAAAATGCATTTAAATTCATAAAGTGACTTAATTCAGGCAACTGAACTCCTGGTACAATACAAAATGTTAATTTACAGTGAATGTTCATTTACTGTAGAGGTACAGAGCAGACATGATAGGAGACAACACTACAGAGCGATCTAACACTCTCATCAGCCAATAATTCTTCATTTACTAGTTTCAACTGGGAATCAGAAACTCTAGTGTAATACATAAGGTGGTTCTGTAAATTACTTATTTTGTATTCTTTCCCAACAAATACATACAATAAAATACATAAAATATCTATTAAATCTTACTTTTTTCTTACCATTTAAAAAAGGTTTAATCCACTTATTTTTCATCGTTTCCAATCTGCCCACAGAGAGACAGTGAAGTTGATACGCATTTGAACTCACAAATAATTCACTAGATAAAGTTCAGCACCACTGCAACCCAATTCTGTTCTCAAATGTCCTCACGGTGCATTGGGCCCAGGCGAGCTCTGGCTCTGAAATGCAACAACTAGCTGGTGCAGGCTGGCAGCAAAGCAAACACAAAGGTGAGTTAATGTGTACCACTTTGCAAGCATACAAGCCAGTAAACCAGAGCAGCTGAGCCAGTAGACTCAGTCCCCGCATTGTAATGCTGAAGCCCTCAGGGCCCCACGTGAACATGTACAAACACGTAAACACACACACACACACACACACACACACACACACACACACACACACACACACAGAGTCCTGTCATTATTTTACAGCGCATCCACTTGTTGTTGAGGTAGAGATAGTCTGGCCTATGAGCTACCTTATATCCGGTTTCAAGTCATTGCTTCCCTGTTGCCTTTGTGAAACAAGCCCAAACGGACTATCTTAGCAATAGCAAGCACCATGTACAATTCAAAGAAAGGTAGGCAAAATGGCAGCCAGATTTTCAGGTTTGGTAACAGGAACTCACAGCAGCATTTGAGTAATTTCACCTGAGTGCAAGTGTACGCCTTTTTATATTGTCTATTTGAGGTGAGTCCTCATTTCCTTTTACACATTTATGTTCCAATACCTTAACTTCATGTATCAATAATCAAGGACAGGTTCAAACTGACACTGCAGTATGAACAAACTGCAACAATGTCAATCCAAGGCAAACTGTCAAATATACAAGTGTGACAACAATACACAGAGGTTTTCCAATCACCATTTTCTATTAATGCACACTTTGAAAAATCAATCAAAATCAGAGCAGGTGGTGTGTTATCTGTATCTTATGCCTCTGATTTCCTCTTCAAAATAAATGACAACCTCTTGTTTACCACTTCTAGCACCCACCCTCAACCAACAATGATTTAAACATTTTACTTTATTAAATTTTCTGCATTGATTTTTATTGACCTAAACCACAATTCTTGTCATTTACAACAAAAATGATGGATCTTGCATTTAACAATAATCTGATGCTTGTGAGAAAAATTAAGATTTGTAGCTCATTTCCTCATACAGTGCTTTGAAAATCAAATCATTACTAAGCCATTGGTAACCAGGGTGTAATTCACTCTCATAAATTAAAGCACACTCTGAACGGCCACAGAAAGATTTGCAAACCACCAGTGTCAAATTGGTATCATGCTAATTAGATAAACTTACTGCTTGGCTTGCTGCTTGTCATGAAAATAAAACACACAACACATACACCTGATCTAAGACTGCAACGGCTCAACACATTCCCTGAATTCACAGTGTTTACTCACATGAATATATAACCAAGTCTAGGACACTTTCCTCTGTGATAGTAATAACAATCCAAACTGTAAACAGACCTTATGTATGTAGATTTTGCTCTGCTTCAATGGAACTGAAGTGCTGCTTTATGATAAAAGATTGTGTTGCTTTAGAAAGCAATAATAGCTCCTGAGATTGCTGCATCAAGAATGATACACTTAAAGAAATGTCAGCTGTCTGACATGCTTAATAGATAAAATTCCATCAGAAAGTCAATGTTTAAAATCAGCTGTATTCTGTTTGCACTGCAGTGGTAGTTCATGCATTTTCCACAATCCTGTTTGTTCAATGTGAGCTCCCAATTAGCTCATTAAGAACTCCCAGTTCATTGAATAAAAGGGACAGAGCTCTGCAGAGCTGAGAGAAGTACAATCAGCCATTGGACCAGGCCACATTCATTCTGCAGACTTGGCAATCACTAAATGAAGAGCAAAGCTGGTGTTTTGTTTGGGAGCGAGCTGCATGGATCTCAATGAGCCACTGTCAACAGCAAGCTGATAATGGCACACACATCTGATTATATAAGTCCCATCAAGACCCGTAGTAGTCAAATGCCTGAACAACTTCATCCAGACACATATCTGTTTCTTTTTTATTTTCATTCTACCAACCACAGAAGCTTGTTCTACCAAATTCAGCCAGTATTTCCCATTTGCTTCTGATCTCACAACTGACTAGAAAGCATAGAGCACACAGTTGCTCTGGCAAGGCTGCACAATGCTGTTTGTTAAAGTTTAATAAGAACAAATATGTAGAAATATTTAACTTGTATCTACACTCAGATCATACATGGCAGATATTTTTTGTGATGTACATTAGAACAAGAGATAATAATACAAATGATGAAACACTCCAATCCTACCATGTTGACAAATTATTCCTGGACATACATCAAAAATTAGGCCCTTGGAGAAAATCCTGCCTTTTTTGAATTTGAAATTCTATTGGAAAATGCTAACAAGTTTTTGAGATATCCTCCAAACTATCAAACAAATTGGTGCAGAAACATAATTTCTTTGGCTGAAGTAAATACTACCTCCAAACAATAGCTGGATATTAACCAAAGAAGGCAATATTGTGAAAGGGATTACAGTTCTCACCATTTGAATCCTCTGAAATTGAATGCCAAAACCCCTGCAAAATCAATTTCTCAACCTCACAGAAAAATGCTACACACCTTTATGTGTTTAGATGAAGATGAAATTTACCAACAGCTCTCCTGCTGACCAGCAAGTTGTAATCCCTATCAGATGCAACAACCTGCATCTATCTGTATACAAAGCACAATAACAGGAATGACCTGATTACAATGCCTCGAATCTAGAACAAATACAATAAGCTGCAGATCCTTTTGTCTTCCCTTATTCTGGTCTGGGATCTCCTATAGGGCGTATTAGTGCTTTCAGTCCGTCCTAAAAGCACTGGGTGCTTGTTGGAACAAGTAGACTGGCCTGTGAATGGAATGTAGAGGAATGTTGCACTAAGACGCAACTTGCTTCCCTGCAAGCCAAATAGTTTGCACCTGAAGTTTCCCTCCAGTCATTATAATGTAATGTAATGCAACATCAACCTTACATCAAAATGAGAAAAAATACAAAACAATAATAAAAACAATCTAGGTTTAAACATTCTTGCAGTGTTAAAGTGTCCTGAAAGCAATAGTCAGCCAACTACAATAAATCATTCTTAAGATATTCTCAGTCATTCAGCAACGCCCTAGCTAAAGTTACCTGTACATGTAAGCTAGCTAACGTCAGGCAGGTACAGGTAGCAGAGGATAAGACATACTGTAACCGTCTAAAATACAGTCCTTGACACTCTTATTCGGTCTCTCTGTGCATTTCTTCTTCCTACTTTGACCAACCAAAACTAGGAGCTAAAGATAGAAACGTATTACAAAGAGTACTGACATAATGCTAATCCTTGGCCGCTGCTAGCTAAAGTAAGTTAGAGCCAGCAACAGGTGGCTACTGTCCCTGTACTGTAGCGTTAGCTTTGTTAGCTAACGTTAATTAGCTCGCACTTCGTCGTTCTAGCTCAAAAAGGCCGATGTATTATGGTCCAAAGACAAAACTCACCTTTTGAAGCAACCGGTTAACTCGTGTGGAAGTGTGTCCAAATGTCAGGAGAGTGTTTTTATCCTGAATTTCGTTGACCCGATTACTTCTGACACTTGTCGCTGCTGTCCATCACAGGGAGAGAGAGCAAGGCGGAACTAGATTCAATACCACCTTTTGACCCAAATAAAGTCACAAAAGTAACTTTCTGGAACGGACGAAAAAAGTGAAGTGTGCAAACATCGCCTGGATTTTACACCGAATGCCGAGAGAGCCGTTCAATTTTGTATTCAAAACCTATTTTTGCTACCCCTTTGCTGTCAAAACGTCTTTCACGTTAACTCGGTAGGAAGATTAAACACTGTTGCACATGCGCAGTTCTTAACAGAGTGGCTGCTCCCCCACCTGGAGAAAAACTCTGAACACAGGGAAACCGAGGGAACCACGTGACCAACTGAGCCTCCCAACCCTCTACAAACGCTGACATTTCTGGTTTAAGGTTTGGTAAAGATTGTGGCCAGGGCAAAAAATATATATATACGTGGTTTAGGTTTGGCAACTGAACCACTTTGGTGAGAGGCAGGGTACCCTCTCATTTGACTGGATCACTATTTGACATCAAAACTTAAAAACTTAAAAAACAAAAATGTTTTTGTTAAAACATGCTAAGTAAAAAAAATGTTGAAGTTAATATGGCTTATTCAATTAAAGTTGGAACAATCATAATAGTAATACGATATCTTTTTTCTTATTCTTATCTTTGGCAGTAGTCTTTTTTTAGCAGTCATGCCACACTATATTTCACTCACATTATGCTTAACCCTCCAGCCCTTACACATTTATTATTGTGATTCATTTATTAGTATCCAATACAAAAAAATCTAATGTACAAAAGAGATCTTGAAAATGTTTGTTGAACAGCTTTTGAAAACAGACAGATGGTCACTTTTATTAACATATAATTGATCTACTAAATATCTCAGGGTATAATACAGTTTGTGAAAAATCTGCAACTGCAGTTGATTCTAATTTAATTGCATTTGATTATTGACATTATTTAGGGAAATGTTCAGATGCATTCAAAATATCAACATATCGCTTCCTCAGTGGAGATTTTGACTGAATAATGAAAAATACTGAATAGTGAAAATTTTGACCTTTTCACATTGTACACAGGATATATGCAGTAAAGATTTAAAATATTCTTGTGATTTCTGGACTGGACAAGCAGTACTACTAGATAGATATTTTCTCTTTTACAAACATTGATATGCACAAGGTCTTCTTTCTACAGTTCACTGCTTTGCACACTCTTGAGTTGCATTCAACTGAAATTGGTCTATTTCAACTCTGCGCTCTTTGAGACATGAGTAGTCATACAGATATTTTTTTCTATAGAAGGTACAGCAATCAAAAGTTTGAATACTGTGATCTCTTCTGGTCATTTGTTGAACTACAGGGCATTTTTTGTAGACCGTACACCATAGATCAGCGGCACAGATTTGTCTGCCATCTACTGGGCCGGTAAAGACTCTGTCATTGAGTGTGGCTACAGAGTTGCTGGATGAGTCATGAAACAAAATCTCAACCCAAGAATCACTTGAACAATGTGAGTCATCTACTCCCAGGACTAATTACATACAGAGCTGTACTGTTAAGTTGACATTTTTTAATCAAAAACAAAAAAGAAGAAGAAACCATCATTTAAATATTTTTCCTCTAAATGTTTGTAATAATCCAAGAACAAGGCGTTGATGCCAGAGCTGATACTGAAGTTGTTCAATTCATGTAAATATGAAAAAAATGTATGTTTGTTTGTATGTTTTCTCCTTTGTTTTCCTGGTATTAGGAAGTAAACACAGCATACAGCACTGCCCGCTGTGAGAATAGCTGCCACAGCCATTCCCAGTCTGGAGTTGTTGTTTCTGCTGAAAGCTCAGCTGTGCATGAGAGGAACTGCTGGGTATGAAGGAAAAGTCACACAAAAGCAAGCCTGCCAGTGACCTTTAGTTGCCCCCAGTCTAGTCTTGCTGCCCCAGACAGGGTCTCCCACCCTCTTACTATATATAATTATAGAAGCTTTTATGATTTGATCCCAGACTGTTTTTGCTGGGTCACTGGTCGAGGACTGTGGAAGTTTATGACAGATCTTATTGTTAAAGTGGTGGGATATTAAGATTCAATGGAAAGAGGAGGCGGCATACTTCTAGCTGCTGATAGCAACATATTAAACAACAATAATAGCTTTATATTGTTTGGTGCATGCATTTTATTGGCCATCAAACAAAGATAATGAACTTCTAATGCCCTGGCATTGCATTTTATATTAAATATCACATCGCATGAGCATGTTTCCAAAAGAGTTCACAGCTAATTTTTAAATTTTGTTCACTTACAAAGCATGTAATGTTCGGGCTGAACTTTTAAGCTTTAATATGCCAGAGTGCTCCTTCAAATCACACATAAAGTTTTTTCTTTTTGTTTTTGTCCTAAACTGTGTCTCACTTAATTCCACTTGCCGATTCTGTTTCTATTTCCAAAAGTCTTCTGAAAGCCTGTCTTTTTTCCTTTCTAATTGGATTCGTTATAGATTGTTGTATCATTTTCTTAATATGATATTTTATCAGGTGGTTTTATGACACTCTAAAACACTTTCTGTTTTTGAATGAAAAGTACAAATTAAAAACAATCAGCAACAACAACAAAAAACACCACGACAGACAACAAGTCAAAATCAAACTTGCATAACCTAATATCAAGATAAAGACAATATATGTCATCAAGCATAACACAACACAACTACATAATTCCAATTAAACAAGACAAGGGTAGGAATTAAGTTGTATACTTATTATATGCAAAACCTGACTTAATTGCTCGATAATTTCTAGATGAAAATATATTACATCCATGTGTCTCATACAATGTTGCACTATAATTAAATGTACACCTCTTATCAACTTTAAACATGCATGTTCTGGTTTAAAAAAACAAAACAAAACAAAACAAAAAAAACATAACACATAACCCTAACCATAAAATCCTCCATAAACAGCAGTAGACTGTTGGACAGACTGTTACAAAGATTCACATATCTGAATACAAAACTGCACTCAAAACGTTGATTATTCATTGTGTGTTCACGTACAGGTTAACCATGGCCCTGCGGTTACAGTCCTGGGAAATCTAAAAAGATCTCACCCTGTCCTTGAGGTGGTGAGCCGTTTGGCCACAGTGAAGAACTGCTTTGTTTTCCGTAATTGATTTTACTTGATGGATGCAACACTCGCACCTATCTTTGTAACTTCAATATTATCTAACACCAGCCTGATAATAAGACTGGATTGCCTTTGTGTTTTCACTTCATTATTCATCATGGCATAGGGAACAAATCAGAGAATGGGAGACTTGGAGAAAGGCTGTGAAAATACAGCTTCACTGCAAAATGTATTAATTAATCATTTAAGAATTCTATTCACAGCCCCAATGCTTCCTCCTGGCTGGCCTTACACTGTGATTTCCTATACAGCAGATATGGTAGTCAGAGAAGCATGCTGTTCTCGAGCATGTTGTACAAGTACTCCTCTTTCTAGTTTTTTCCATAAGGCAGATTCAGTTCATCACGTAGAACATGTCCTCTTTCAAGAATCATTTACCAATCAACATTGTGATTTTGCATGGAACACCCTCATATTAAACTTAGAAACAGTGAACAAACAGAGGAAACCTGGGTCTCTGATCCCTGTAACTGTAAGTACAATAGATAGTCCGACCATTACATGGTGAATAGAATCTGCACAATACATGTGCTGTTTGATTAGCTACACCCACGTCCTTAAATCTATAATTAGTCAGCAGGATTATATTACAGCTTTTGTCCTGTCTCTTTTTAGACGCTCACGTCCTGTGACAAATTTGGCTGATCTGACCACAAATTCTATGGATGAATGAGAGGGAAAGAGGGCTTATTTATATCTGCTCAACTCACTCAACTACCTGTCAGATTTCAGACCATTACACATTAATAGATATGTGAGAGGAGTTTTATGCTGCTGTCCACACAAAAGTCTCAAATCCGATATAGCAGCAAAACACTGATGCTCAAGATGATTTTGCCAAGAGGCAACACCTTTCACCATGCAAAAGAAATTTTTAATGTTTCTGATAAGGAAGAAAAGTCTGCATGTGTTTCCGCAGTAAGAGCAGCTTAGGTGAACCAAAGACTCTTAACTGCTTGCACCGCTTACAATGCTTGCTGTGTGGATGGTGTGGACAGTGGCATAAAGGAAAACTAAGAGCTAAAGATTTAATTTCCTTTCTTTTTGATTTGATTTGAAAGGTCATTACACATTGATGCCTACTGGTTGCCAATTTACCTACTTTGCAGCTGATAGGCCGGCTGCTGGATCACAATCTCCTGCAATTATCAAGATTGTAGGAGATTGTATTTCAGCTCAGCATTCAAAACAATCTCCCCTATGAAACTGATTGGCAAACTTAGCACTCTGGGCTTGAGTACCACACTCTGCAACTGGATATTAGAGTTCCTCAAAAACACCTAGTGTTGCACAAAGGAGTCCTGCAGGGCTGTGTACTCAGTCCGTTCTTGTTCATGCTGTGCGTCAGGAGGCAAAGGACACACCCCCCTGTTGACATCAGTAGACCTGAAGTGGACCAGGTAAATACTTTTAGCTTCCTGAGAATCAAGGTCAAAGGTCAAAGCGTTTATCGGCATGTGCACAGTTAATAGTTTGCCTGCCTTTCACTAAGAACACGGATTTGAAAGAATAAAATAAAAGAATAGAACATACAAAAACAAAATAGAGAATAAGATCAAGATTGAAAAGATGTACAGGAATATTTACATTGACCATGATACAGTGACAGTATTAAAACAGTATGGCCATGGAGATGATGAATATGAATATAGATTCATGTAAATGGATGTAGTATTAAATGTACAGTATGTTGCAATACAAGTAAAACCTGAGATGATGCATCTGAATCTGAATATGAATATGAATATAAGATGAGATACTGCAGCAACATTAACAATAGTGCAAATATGTGGTTGTGTGTGGACTGGGATGGGGTGTAGTGAAGCATGTGTGGTTGAATTAGTTAGGGGCACTGGGTTCGATCTGTTGATCAGTCTGATGGTTGCCAGATAAAAACTCGGCATAAGAGAGAATGTGTCAGTGTGTCACGTGTCTCATTCCTCCACCCTGTTGTGTGGAAGTGCGGAAACAGCTGTATTTCTTAAGGAGACTTAAGAAAGAAAGTTCTGGTGGGCTTTTAGAGAGGAGCAACAGAAAGCATAAAGACTGAGGTGCCTATGCAGAGCCCAAAGGATACTAAAAGACAATACCCACCCCAGCCAAAGTCTGTTCACCCTGCTGCCTTCTGACAAGTGATTCAGAAGTATCCACTGCTGTAGAATACATAGCAGCTTCTTTCCTCAGGCTGTGAGACTCCTCAATTCATCCTCCACACTCCACGAGAAACATAAAGGGCCTATAGCTGACATTTCATTGTACAACCTTGTGTAAGTAAATTAACCTTGAACAATGTATCCTATTATATAAATTTACATATATTTTGGTGTAAAATCTGAGTCAGAAAAAACGGAGTTGTCACAATGTAGTGTGGTAAAAGTACAATATTTCCTACTGCCAAAATGAGGTAGTAGAAGTTTAAAGCAGCTTAAAAGGAAAATACTTTTACTCCACTACATTTCAGAGGGAAATATTGTGTATAATTATTGTTATTGAAATATTGTTATTGTTCCATTATATTTATTTTGCATATTTATTGCATAAGATTATTGCACACAGAAAATTCAATCTTATAAATTAAGATGTTTTTCTTATAAATGAAATCACCAAGCAGTTTGGGCTCTTGGTAATTGTGAAAGCATCTCTCATTATTTAAAAAATTAGCATATCAATCATAATGAAAATTCTCATTAATTGCAGTCCTATACAGAATATATAAAAAAAATACCTCCAGCAAAATCCTGGTTTAACATTAATCCATGAGTAATAATAATCTATTGATATATAACCAACATAATCGTATCAGTCGAAGGGATCATTTTTTACTTTTAAAGTACATTATCCTGATAATGTTCACATGTTTTACTTAAGTAACATTTCCAGTGCAGAACATTTACTTGGAACATAGTATTTATTTACATAAATAAAGGACTAAAAGAGAAAGTTGTAGTAGTAGCATAACTGTATCTGCACTTCTAAAATCAGACAATATAAAATAAAGATGAATGAAACACCCAACAATAAAGATAAGAACAGCGTGATAATAATAACACAGATAAGACATGCGAGGACATAAGAAATGCAAAGTAGTGGCAGCATTAATAAAGTTTTGTTTTGTTTTATCTATTTCAGAGGTTTTCGAGAAGTGATTTAAAAGATGTCTCAGATTGTGCAGGCCTCAGATCCAGAGCTGAGGGGCCATGACTGTAAAGCAAAAAGTATTCTTTATTCATCCTGCAGAATGGAAACAGATACACACATTTGCACATTTGCAACTAACTTATCATGTAGAAGATAAGTACTTGCCATTAGTGGTGCAGTGCAAACTATAATAAACAAGGGTGGAGTTAATTACAGTCAGAATGTTTTTGTTGGTGGCACTTTGCAGAACAAAGAAGAGAACTGTGTGATAGGTGATTTACATTCTTCGACATCTTTTTTTATGGGATTTCTCATACACCAACTTCTCTCCAGAATAACAACTAACCACTCATAGAACTACTCTAAAGGTTGAAAAAGTGAGAAAGCAAAAACACAAATGTGGGTTATTTCTGGTAATGAGGGTGAATCCTCTGTCCTGATAATAGAGCCGCCTGTGCGTTCCATGTGCCTCCCTGCAGGAAACAGACAGGAAAACAATGATCACCACTGTGGACACAGAGACTGATTATACACTGCTGTATCGTGGTTTCACTCAAACACTAGATAAGCCAATGTCAAGCAATCCTGAAAAACAGATTATGTGTGACTCATGATTATAACCCACATTACTGACCTTTAAAACCTGTATAAGTACAATAATCTATAACACTGACTGCTGCTTCCCTATCAGTCAACATAGAGTCTTATTGCAAGCTCTGTCAAACAAACTTACAATGCCATTATCCAGTACTGCACATTACAAATCTGTTGATTATTTCTATGCAAATTAGGTCACAATATACCCCTAATGTTATATCCTCTGTAGAATACCTCTAAATCATCAGCATCAGCAAGTTGTTGTAAGTGAAATTGAAAGTACTTTACTTGAGTATTTACTTGAGTATTTTAACCTCAGACTACTTTGTATGTATACTATTCACTACTATCCACTATTACTCAGGGGGAAATACTCTACTTTTATTATACTTTTTAACTCCACTAAATTTATTTACTAGTTACTTCACAACATACACATACACAGAATGTAATGACTTTATATAAAGACTGTCATATAAAGACTGCATATAAAGTAGCTACAATGAGCTCTACCTCAATTGACTACAGCAGTAAAATTTCTGCATTAACGCATCAGTATCCAATAATATAATATACATTAGTCTAACAGTTAGTGGGTTTTGCATCGAGTAGTTTCAGCTACTTTTAATATGTCAAGTATATTTTCCTAAGATTACGTTATTTTAACCTGCATTAACTTATTTTATGAACCACTCGAGAGCAGTGGAAACAAGATGCAAATACATCACTGACGTATTATTAACTTTGAAGTTGTGCAAATATCTGGCTTTTTACACATCCAGTAGCTAGAGAGTATGATAACTCGGATCATTTGGAGTCATACAGCTAGCCACCTGATGTATGCAATATACACTGTCCTTTAAGCCTCTTCACGTGACTACTCCTGATCTGACTTTGGAGTAAATGCTCCACTGTATTTACCAGCCATTTATCAAAATACTGGGGTTAAAGATGTTCACATGCTCGGTGGATCTGAGTGGAACTGCAGAGTTAAATGAATATTTTCTGACACCGTTCACGTACACGCAGTTTTTTGTTCCATTTTTGAAAAAAAAAAAAAAAGATCATTATAAGCTTTAAGGACTGTTTTTAGAGTATAACATTCTACTAAAGTAAATGATTTGGATGTCTCATCAACCTCTACAGGAGCGCACTATCCTGAGGCCTGTAATCTCAACCTTTCAAAGACGTACTAAGTAGACATGGATGACTTGTGATGCTATGTAAAACAACAGCCTGCTGTGGGAAAATACAACGAGCGAAAATATGTGATTCCCAGAAGTCCCCGTCAAGGGGTCACATGATCACACCTCGGGCAGGGAGACAGCACAAGCACTCCTGCATGGAAAGGACACGCCCCCCTCAGGTGAGAAGCTATTTATACTGCCTACTTCCCTTTCTTCTTCCTTTGACCTCAGTCATGCTGTGTGTATCCTGTAAATGTATTTCCTTTACTTTTATCACTGAACACAATTTATTTGATCTGATGTTGACTATTTGTTCTCTTTGCAGAGCTTAAACCGCTCACACACATCCCCACTCTTATAAAGAAATCAACAAAGAAAACTGCTCTGTATTTTCAACCTTTCCCACTAGCCATTAGATTTAGAAAAATGACATGAATGTAATCAAAGGTAGCGATATATAGATATAGATAGGAGCATAAATTGCCTACATTAAAATATAAGCAATTCATACAAATGAAAAGAGGGATGTGTGAGTTGCAGATGTTAAGTGAAAATATGAATGATGCCTAATCTTTTAGCATCAGATCAACAAAAACTTGGTCGACAGAACACAAACAAGGCATTATGTCTGGTTTCAACATATCATTTGCAACTCCAGCTCACGGTCCCTTGTTGGTGAAATAAGCAAACTAATTTGAGCACCTGGTGTCTGGGGGGTAAAACGCTCCTTACAACTGGAAATCATGTGGCTTCTATTGTTGGATAGTGCAGTTGTAGTAGTATCCCTACGATGTATGTAGTATCCCTTCTTCTGGGCATATCTTCACATACTTATCCATCACACTCAAGGTTCAATTTGACCCTCTACTCGTTTATAGCAAACAACATTTGAAAATTAATAAAAAGTGTATGAATCAGATTTTTGTTTTGTTTTTTTTTAATGGGAAAATGCTCTTAATATGTAGGATCTCCAATACATTTTCACAGTCTGAACATGGTGGGCAGAGTGTACAAGGACTCAGGCAATTAAAGAGAACTTGCCACTACTTTCTTTTTGCATCTTTACAAAACAATACGTGTTCTAAGGTTCAGTTTTGGCGCTCGAAGGTAAAATGTTGGGGCACTCAGCTGGCAATACAGAACCACAGAGGCACAGGAGAAAGTCTGAAAGGACAGAGATTGTAAATCTGAGCTTGAAGTTTGTTATTACAGGAATCAAAGGAATGATGCAATTCATAGATGAACTCAGGCTCACCCAATCTGACTTCTCCATGCTCTTGTCAGTTTTGTTCATTGCTCTTTGAAGATGGGTGTTACTATTTACAGCCACTGATAATGTGGTGACTGACGGGACTGCTTGGAAACAAAAGGAATGTCTGATGGAGTGTGGAGATACAGTGCATCATCAGGAGAAGTCGAACTCTGCAAAGGTCACCTGCAGTCGGTTGAAAATGCATCACTTAAGTAAAACAGTCCTGTTATAGCAATTGCAAAACCTTTTTATGACCTGACAGGTTAAACTGGTAAACAAAGTGATTGTGCTTTTTACAAGAAAAAAAATTAACTTATGAAATGGTTTAGGAAAAGTACAAAGTCTTACCTGACAAAATGTATCAGAAAGGTCACATCTTTTCTGTTAGTGACGACACATCGTCTGTTCATGGACTCACAGAGGCAGCAATGACCATGGAAGAGTTTTACCATGGTCAGACAGGTAGACAAAAGATGTATGCATTACCCCACCTTCAGGTAATAGTGTTTGCTTGGTCCCACTGTAAAATGACAAATGTGGAGAAGTTCACATCTTTATTGCTACTGGAAAATACCATAGACATGTGCAAGGCGTAAGCAGCCGCAGCTGGTGATGTAGCTTTAAATAATGAGGTTAACTTTAGCCAGTTGCCATTTTTAAAGCAAAAGCAAATAAAAATGAAACCTTAAGTGCAGACAAGCCTGATTGACAGTTTTTAGAGAGCAAGTTCATATATATGATCAAAATATTCATTGGTTCAGTCTTTTCTCTCCTTGTCCCTGTGTAGGTTTATGAGAGGGAGATTCCCTGATCGTGTTCCCAGTCCAACACAGAACTGACAGCAAATCAGTAAGGATAAGTAAGTTTCATTTACATCCATCACAGGCCCATGTGCAGGATGCAGTGATCAGCCAATCATAGAGCTCCAAGCTAATGCCTTAATGTTTAATTCTGCATTGTTGCTTTCATATCTATTCATATCTACTCTCGGATGTGCCCTATGTTCATACCAATTTGCTTTTTAGTCACAACCCAGTACTCACAGTAATGAAAGTGATAATATGACACAAGATTTGAAGATTTGGTCTCTGTAATCTCATTGTCTATCTTTTAATGGAAGAGTTTCACATTTTGGGTCACACACTTTATTCACTTTCTTTGCAAAAGTTAACCTAGCCTGGCATAAAAACGAGAAGCAGGTGGAGTCTGGCTGTTCAAAAATACGTCTAAAACATTCCTAAATGTGATGTATCTTAATCCCAACACACATGTAAAATGGCATGTTACTGGCCTTACGAGGAACTAACTTCTTGGGGAGGCACAGAGTCTTGTCACTTCCTGTATAAACCACAACTTGTCATATTTACATTTCTGTTTGTGTACTGATTAAACAAACAAGATACAAAGTGTGAATTACGAAGCCTAACAGGAGCTGATAGGTGTATTTTTTAATAGTGCCAAGTTCCTTCTCTGTACTAAACACACAAACATGAGCGACATCCATTTCCTCATCCAGCTCTCAGAAACAAAGTGAATAAGGGTATTTAATCAAATTTCCACCCACTGCAAGTTGATGAATTTGTGTAGCTTCTTGCTGCCAACACACAGTTCTTTGCTATATAAATGAAACACATCCACTTTTAGTCATATAGTCTTCTGTAGGTATGGCTCAGAAGCTGTCAGTGCGAGGCTGAACAATCAACAAGTCCAAGAACCTCACGTTTTCATAGCCAGCGTAGGTTATTTCATACAGACAGTACTGCGCCTGAAGGATTTGTCATCATCTGTAATACAACGGCTTCCTTTTGCCAAAAACCCAGACAAAGCAAAATGGATCTCATTGTGTTAATGAAGCTTTTAAGACAATCTCTGCAAATACCCATTCAGCTTATAAGCTTTAGATGTTTTTTTTTTTTTTTTTCATTATCACTGAGCTTTTCAGTGATTTTAACTCCTGATGGCACAGGCTAATACCTGATCTACAGCCAAATGTGGCTTCACACAGTACCTGTTGAGAGGCCTGGTCAAACCTGGCGCATCAGCATTTAAAACAGTGAACTTTTGCAACATCAACAACAGCTTACGTTGCACTTTAACCCGCAAATGCTCGCAGACTAACAGCATGCATGCTTGACTCTAGCTATGTTGCATCATTCATTTTTACAGTATATAACCTTCCTCTGTCTGGACACCTGTGAGACAGGAGACAAATGTACAATACGTCTTTAGAATAAACTATGCGAAACGTATTATTTTCCATCTTCAGTAACTTAATTGAACCAAAAACCAAGAGAAGAGAAAATAAGTGGAATTCCCAGGAGCCATTGAGACTGACGAGTACTAGCCTGGAGCTGTACTGCTTTCTCGGTGGCCAGGCCTCAAAGCTCTGAGACACTGTGAGGCACAGTGATCGTCATCCACAGCTGGATCCACCCATCCTATCTCCAACCCCTCTCCTGTCATCACCGTCGTCCTGGATGTCCCCGCTCCATAAAGCTAAGGATGGGTGCACCCCCGGGGGGAGCTGGAGCATCATGGAAAGCTGATAAAAACGTTGTTGGAGGCAATTGTCTTTGTTTTGAGGGGAGATTCCTAAGACTATAATTAGTTACCCAAAGATCTGCAGAGTGTCAGATATATTTAGGCTAGAAAATAAAACAAAGGTGTCTGAGGTTATGGAATTTGTGAGAGCGTAGATTGATAAGATCGGGGTTTGAGCCAGTGCCTGTGATGTTTATAAGAGGATAAACATTCTGTGCAGGGCGTTAGATCAGTTTTCCCCCACATGTACAATGAAGACATGTTAGTGTCTGGGACCAAGATGGAATTCACCCATCGGAATTTACATTCCTCTGTGAACAAGGTCATTGTAATGGTTTTTACCTCCCACATTTTGGGATCAACGACATGTTAAAACTGGAAAAATCCAACCATGGAGGGAAGCTGAGAAAAAAAAAAAAAAGAATCCTGGTCACATTAAAACAAGATTAGATGGTAATGTGTGAAGCATTTGCTGAGCTCATGCAGGGGGAGCATAGCCGTGAATGTGGTGTTAATGTTTTGTAAATTAGCTGCTTAATGGTGTTTACTGCGGTTTGAGTGGGCACAGCAAATGAAGGGTGTCATTTCAATGCAAATCGCACTCATCCTCTGAACTTCAATGGGCCGTAGCGTGTTAGTTTCAAGATGAGCAGAGAGGTAATAGTTTGGTTTGGAGTTAAGATATGGGTCAGTGTGACTTGTGCTCAGCAAAAAAAACATCGGTGCAGTGCCCCCTGGTGACCACTGGATTAGAGGGAAGCAGGCCAGAGATGAAAAATTTAACCAAAAAAAGGTGCAGTCAGTAGCACTTATTTCCTTTATGAGAATCAGATGAGAAGACTGATATCATATGTTTGTGGGATGGAGTGAAGTCAGGACAGTGGTTAGTCTCAATTAGCACAAAGATTGGAAGCAGGGCGAAACAGCTAGTCTGGCTCTAAAGTGAAAAAAAAAACAACTACCAGCACATCTAAAGCTCACTCATTGAAATGCATCTCCTGTACATTAACAGAAATATTTTTTAGGTTAAATTAATAATTAATATATATTTTTGGGCAGCCCACGCTATAGTCAGTGATGCTGCAACGGAATACTGGGATAAGCATAACTTCCCCCGATTACAAAGTTACATTTCTGTTCATGAGCCAGGGTCCTTCTAGTATTTATCCTTCAAGTGATAATCTTATCTCATCCTAGAGAGGAAAGTGAGTATATTTCAAAATCTTGTATTTTTGCAACAGAAAGTAAAACTGAACTGTCATGCCTTTAAGTTTCGGCTCCTCAGCTTCACAGACAAGAGCTTGAAAATGAAACTGACCACGAATTCCTTGAAAATTTTGTCTGGTTTTGGTTTTGTGTGTTTTTCCCGATATAGTCATGATACTGTTGTGCTCTGATGCACATGTTTTGCGAAATGTAATTGTCTTTATTATTCACCACCGATAACAGAATTTTATATCTCATGAGCTGTTTAAATTCTGGATAAAATAAGATAAGATAGCTTTTATTGATCTCCTCAGGGGAAATTTACCTTTTACAGCAGCTGGCAGTACAGGCAAACTTTCATGGAAGAGTCTGAGGTGTTATCAGAGTGGAATTGTCTTTAAGTGAACCCTAAGACCTTTTTCACAGCAGACACTTTGACACGTCATAGTGAGGAAAGCACAGATATAACTAATAACGCTAGTGGCTCCTGCATTCCACTCATTCCACTCAGGTGAGTCCCACTTCCACAGAGCTGCTGTTGTGCATGATGACTCATTGTACTGGTTTACTGGGAGACCCACTGACACAGAACCAACAATCCAATTCTCATTAACATTAAAATATATAATGTACAGTCATTAGAATCATTATCAAATTTGAAATGAAAAACAACTTACTCGAAGTGCCACTGTAACTTTAAAGGGTAAGTCTCCTGGTATATCTTCATCCTCTTGTCCAAAAACTATTGAAACACATTACTGAGCTGCACTTTGTGACCTTAATTACAGTGAAAATACCCCTTCTCTTGCATTTCGGGTCAAATGTGACCGAGTGACTCTGTTTTTAATCATAACTATTGTGTTTTTCATCCAATTTCCTCAAGACCTTATGTTATCCTCCACACTAGGCCTCTGAACATTTACAATTAATGATCACCACTTACATTGAATTTTGAGTGATTTATTCAACAGTGTACCTCCTATGATATTTCGGGTCAAAAGTAAGAAATGAATGGGTATGAGTATATTATGCTCATCCTGCAGATGGAAAACATCTTTTCTCTCTCTCTCTCTCTCTCTCTCTCTCTCTCTCTCTCTCTCTCTCTCTCTGCAAGCTCTAAAGAAAAGCTTCTCACCTTCTTGCACTAAATGCCCCTCCCTTTCTGTCTCTCATGCATATGTATTTGTGCCTTGCTCTCATTTGACTCATTGACACAAGGCTACTGATGAGGTGATTTTCTGTCAGAGAGGTCAGAGACTCCAGTCGTCCAATGGCGCCTTCCCTACACACCAGCCTCTGCCAGTCTGGTAAAGAGAGTGCAGAACTCTCCAGACACTCCCCCAACAGCCCCCTGCCAAGGTCAGAAAAGGAAGAGGTGCGAGCTCTGTGCTCCTTGAGACAGAAAAACTAGCCAGGCCTGTCAGAAGGGCCATGCCTACATCTGCAAGGAACATTCCACCACAACTGTGCATTGACAACTATGTGTGTGAATACGCACACACATGCATGCACACACACATACACAGACACACACAAACCATGTTGATGTTCTGTTGTGGTCTTTTTTTTGAATATTTCTTTTTCAGTAAGTGTTCATTGATGAAATCAGTATAAGTGTCTTCTTTTATATTCATCACAGTGAGTGCAGTCAATGCTAAACTTGATGGGCCGACCGGTGCGTCCGGACTATATACTGACCAAACACTGGCTTACCTGTATCAAATCTATACATCCCATACATCATTGGAACGGGAAGAATCTCAACTACAACACTAACTAAAGCATTTCCATCTCCAGTAAACACACCCTACATGGCAAGCATTTTTATAGTATACAGTAATGTAGAGCAAACGCTATCTTTGAACTTACTCCAAAATTAGAACATGAAATTCACCCCTGGTGTCATTCTGTCTGACACCCCTTGATTCTACTTGCTTTGACTGTTCAAATGAGATGTCAACCATCAAAATTGGATAAGGGGTTCCAGAATTATCACCTTGCAAAACACACCGGTCACTTTTGACCGGAAATGTCATGGAAGGGGGGTACGACCAAGAGGAGGGAGGGATACACACTGCACTTACTTTGACTACTCATACTTGCAAACACTATTGCTCTGCTGGAAAGTACCAAGCTGCTGGAGAGCAGCTGAAGATAATTCCTAAGAAATACATTATCTCCTGTTTAGGTAACATTTGTTAAAGACTGTAGTCACCAGCTGCTTAAGGGAATTTTTTCAAAGTTAAACTTTTTTAAAAAACAGATTTATATCTTCAGTAGAGACTAATGTCCTTAATGCCACAAGCAGGGTAGAAAAGTTTGAAAGTATTGAGAGAGAGGTTTTTCGTCTGTGTGAATAAGAAAAGTAGTGAATTATTCTCACTTAAACCAACACAGTCTGAGCCAGGAGGTAATCAGCTGAAAAGTCTAGGTTGTTCTCATTATAAGTGTGTTTGTATAATTGTCTGTCATGGCACCTGACACACATTCATCTGTCACCTCAGATCCAGGTTGATCACCTTTCAAACAACATTCCTCACAGAGAGTGGTGATAACTCTATTAGCAGCACATATAGCAAACATGGAAAACCCAATTCATATTTGGTTACACCTTCAGAGACTCTGCTGGTGTGATATAAACCAATATGCAAAACCGCTGAGCCGAGGTGAAAAGAATTCCTGTTTAACCATCTCTGACCTTCACTTCTATTTCTGACAGTGACTTCTGTTTCTGAGACGGTGACGCTCTGTACTTTAAATATCAGATGACAAGACCCATATTTTCTGGGAAACGGTAAGAAGGTTAATCTCTTCCACTGCGCAAACAAACCCTGCTTTGTTAGATGAGGTGTGAGGCGAGACGTGTGGAAGGTTTGGGTTCGCGGGTGTGTGAGCTGCTCCAGAAAATCAAACAAGCTCTGCATGCTCGGTGCCCATTTCATTATGATTAATGCACAGATATACTGCAGTGCATTGATCGGCTTCTCACTCGCTCACTGTCTGGCCCCGTAGCTGGACGTGGTGGGAGGGTGCAGAAGATTAATGGCCTGCATAATGGGTAGAACAGGTGAGGTAGCACTGAAACAAATGAGTAGCTACCCCACGTGGAGAAGAGTGGAGGGAGAAATTCTTATCGTATGACTTTCTGTATGTGCAGGTGGAAATGCAAAACAGTTGCGGTATTTCCTTTTTTGGAGATTGTCTGTGTAGATGACATTAACAATAGCATTACCAGAGCATGAATCAGGAGATGGCCTCTCGTTTCAAATACCAAACACAAATGCATGATGTCACTGTCGTGGAGTATTAAACATTAATCCACCTTCTGCAGCACTTCCTGTCTTGCATTCAGAGAGGAGTCACCAGGAAGACAGTGGATAATGTTAAACTCAGCTCACCTTTGATCTCTTTCAAAGTGTGTCAAACAAGTTGTGTGAACTGATGTTGTGGCCTTATGTAACTGTGAAGGTTGTTCTGGGATTGAATTTTTAGTTCTTCCAAAGAAAGTTGTTTTCTCGCTGACTTTATCATAAAAGCCGGGGAAGCTACAGATCAATGTGAGCTGAGGGGATTTTTATCCGATGCACTCAGTTCAGTGTTACTGCACCGTGACTGAAAGTTCTATTCCTTTTCAATATATTATATGTTTATTAGTCCCACTGTAAATTTCCCCTTGTGGGACTAATAAAGAAATATCTTTTCTTATATGGTCACCTTCAATATGTCAGCTCTTCATAAAAGCAGAATAACTTATTTCCACCTCTGACTATGCTTCATCTCCATTACACAGTCTACTTCAATGTGGGATGACACAGTCTATCAACATCATTACCACATGGCCATAATTGCCACTGGGGACCGGGGGGGGCGTGACATGCTTCACTAACACTGGTGATCCTGCATAACCGGTATCATGAAGCTGGTGTTATCGCCTGTCTCTTAATACCGGGGTTTACAGCAATGAGCGAAAGAGGCAGGTGGTTAACTGCTACGTTACAAGCCACATAATCAGAAGCATGAATGAAGAATTAAGATGAGGTGATGGTACCCATGGGAAAAAGTGGTTACAGTGACAATTAGAAGTGACATTCAACAAAGTGAAATGTAAACAATATGACTATATGAAATAAGAAGCTTTAGGAAAACTTGAAATAATAAGGAGTTGGTACAGACTCCCAGATGAACAACACTGACCTTTAGCCATTAGTGTTATTTTAATGTGTTGTCTTAAGGCTACAAGGAAGTGGATTGCATGGACTAAAAGATTGCTGCATCCATTTTGATAAACTTTCCATCTTCAGTCTGAGCATATAGCATAAAACCAACAGATGAGGTTTCCAATCAAGTCCTGAAAATGAGAAAGCTCTTTATTCACAAGAACGTTTTTGTTTCTTAATCTTCTTTCACTCCTTTATAATTAAGTTAAACAGATCTCTTACGTATGCCTTTGCAAACAAATAAGTTGTTGAAACATTACAGAGGTGTATTTGAAGAGACCCCTGAGAACAAATGCATTGACCTCTTCTTGTGGAGGGTTTATATTTTTCTGCATTTATTTCCTTTTTATATTATGTTTAATATTTGTTTGGCTTTCATTTTTTTAATACATCCATCCATCCATCCATCCATCCATTAGCTACCGCTTATCCGGGGCCGGGTCGCGGGGGCAGCAATCTAAGCAGAGAGGCCCAGACTTCCCTCGCCCCAGACATCTCTTCCAGCTCTTCCGGTGGGACCCCGAGGCGTTCCCAGGCCAACCGAGAGACATAGTCCCTCCAACGTGTCCTGGGTCTACCCCGAGGGCTCCTCCCGGTGGGACATGCCCGGAACACCTCCCCAGGGAGGCGTCCCAAAGGCATACGGAACAGATGTCCAAGCCACCTCAACTGACCCCTCTTGACGTGGAAGAGAAGCGGCTCTACTCCGAGCTCCTCCCTGGTGACTGAGCTCCTCACCCTATCTCTAAGGGAGCGCCCAGCCACCCTGCGGAGGAAACTCATTTCGGCCGCTTGTATCCGGGATCTCGTTCTTTCGGTCATGACCCAAAGCTCATGACCACAGGTGAGGGTTGGAACGTAGATTGACTGGTAAATAGAGAGCCTTGCCTTTCAGCTTAGCTCCTTCTTCACCACGACGGACCGATACAGCGTCCGCATGACTGCAGACGCTGCACCAATCCGCCTGTCAATCTCACGCTCCATCCTTCCCTCACTCGTGAACAAGACCCCGAGATACTTAAACTCCTCCACCTGAGGCAGTACCTCTCCACCGACCTGGAGGGGGCAAGCCACCTTTTTCCGGTCGAGAACCATGGCCTCGGATTTGGAGGTGCTAATTTTCATCCCAGTCGCTTTGCACTCAGCTGCAAACCGCTCCAGTGCACGCTGAAGGTCCAGGCTCGAAGAAGCCAACAGGACCACGTCATCTGCAAAAAGCAGAGACGAGATCCTGTGGTTCCCGAACTGGACCCCTTCCGGCCCCCGGCTGCACCTAGAAATTGCACCTAGCAGCCCTGCCGGAGTCCAACATGCACTGGGAACAGGTCTGACTTACTGCTGGCAATGCGGACCAGACTCCTGCTCCGTGCATACAGGGACCGGACTGCCCTTAGCAGAGGGCCCCGGACCCCATAATCCCAGAGCACCCTCCAGAAGATGCCACGAGGGACACGGTCGAACGCCTTCTCCAAATCCACAAAACACATGTGGACTGGTTGGGCAAACTCCCATGAACCCTCGAGCACCCGACGGAGGGTGTAGAGCTGGTCCAGTGTTCCACGACCAGGACAGAAACCGGATTGTTCCTCCTGGATCCGAGGTTCGACTAACGGCCGGATCCTCCTCTCCAGTACCCTGGAGTAGACTATCCCGGGGAGGCTGAGGAGTGTGATCCCCCTGTAGTTGGAACACACCCTCCGGTCCCCCTTCTTGAAAAGAGGGACCACCACCCCGATCTGCCAGTCCAGGGGCACTGTCCCCGACTGCCACGCGATGTTACAGAGACGTGTCAACCACGACAGTCCCTGCACATACAGAGAATTAAGATACTTTTTAATACATTTACCTTAATAATTATATTTTATAAAAGCATTCTACTACTATTACTATGAAGTTCAATATCTAATATGTGTAGTGTATCTTGTATTTTGTACTTGCTTTGTTCCTGACATGCTTGTTCAATAAAGAGAGCAAAAGAAAAAAGTCAACTGTAATATACTAACTAACACTATCTCAAATTTATTGTCTATAGTTTACCGTACACTCGTCTTAGTTTTAATGCTTGCGTACACCACTCATCTGCATTGCCCTGCCAGTGGCATGTCTTCT
Organism: Centropyge bicolor; assembly: GCA_037975185.1. Classification (NCBI taxonomy): domain Eukaryota; kingdom Metazoa; phylum Chordata; class Actinopteri; family Pomacanthidae; genus Centropyge; species Centropyge bicolor. Next base: position 84,044 of record JBBMOC010000089.1, read on the forward strand.
CACCCGCCTGCCTCTAACACATTGCTCCAAAGTACATCATCTCCACAGGGTGCCTTCAATACACACAGTACGCAGTTGGGAAGCAGCTTTGATTGCAGATAGTGTCTGCACATACTGCAATTATGATAAGTTCATGCAAACAGTCGTCTGCACAGTATTTGTCTGTCTGGTCCCAGTGGACGTGCATGTACCCTGCCCCTGTGCCCTGGTTCACACTGATCCACCACACTTCATCACGTATTCACCTGCTGTGTATTCACCCGCATGACTGCACATGGACGTCGTCAGGTGTCTGAATGGCAAATTAAGATTTCGATCTGCGGTGTCGCGCAGAGGACAGTGCCTGTTTGCAGAGTGGCACAGATTGTTTATACTGTTGCATTGTGAGACGCAGATGCAAGGTGAGCTGCTATCACCATATCTGGTGTACGTGTGCCCGGACACAGAGGAAGATACGATGACGATCTGGACCATAATCTGAAGAATGCTGTCCAGTGCAGGCATGCAGATACGTATTAAGAAGTACAGATGTCTGTTTAAAGCCGGAGAAGGAATGTGTGGTCGTCTGGGGCCATTTGTTCATGACAAATTATAGACAGGTCATTTCCCAATGGAAACACTATCCACATACAGTACTCTGTTAAATATACTGTATATGGTGCATACTGTTAAACACTTGTCTCTGAGTGATGAGACTGCTGTTTGATGAGGCTCACCTTTGCACTGAACCAAGGAAGCGTCCAGGAATGTCTGCTATTCAAAACAGCCATGTGACTGTTTATTCACTGAACTGTGAGTGGTGTCTTTGAAGTCATGACACTCGCTCTGAAATACTGGAAAGTTACCCATTTATGCAGCGGAACAACTTCTCCTTCCCCTCCCCGGCCGAGCCTGCTTCCTTCCCGCCGACCCCGGCTGTTTGGTTATGGCTAGACTTCATGTTTTGGTATCAGCGGGCATGTTTGGACCGGCGGTGCTGATAGGCCAGTCTGTCCCCAGTCTGTCCCCGAGCTGCTCTGGTCCCAGCAAACAAAACCAGGAAGAGGAGGAATGTACCAACAGTGGCTTTTACTGTAATCGCTGCCGGTTTGGACTGGAACTGTACGACAGCGAGTGAAAACACAAAAACAGTTGTTGTGTCTCAAAGGCTTATTGTGTACAAATATGTATTATTTGCTGGAGCACAAGTTCTAACACCTGATTCAAGTGATGATGCCAATTCCTTAATGCTCGTTTTATCATATTATACTGCAACTAGGGACTGTGCATAAATTATTAAGGGGTAAGTGAGATGAGTCTGACCTTTTTGGAGTGCAGAGAAAAGTCATTTCTTTTGACACCCTAACATTTGTATTTCAACATTATCTTGCAGGATTTAATGAAAAATAATTAAATAGTTGCAAATGATGATTCTGGTGTGCACCGTGGGTTGCATATCTCACCTTAAGTTAAATATATTTAAAGTTGGACTTTATTGACTAAATTATTATTCCAAAAACATACTAAGGTATCTTAAATTATTTATGCTAGTGGCATGGCTCTGAGGATGATAATGTTGGTTGGTTAGGGTTAGGGCTTGCCATGAAGGTTTGTACAGACATTTATGGTCCCCAGAGAATGGATCCTAATGACTCTGACCTTTTTACAAACGCCATCATCAAGTTGACATCTTTGGCTTTTAGTGAAATGTCTTGACAACTATTTAATGGATTAACTGTAATAGCACTAACATCAGGTAAAAATCCAATACTTTGGATTATGTCCAGATACAGATGCCTCACATAGAATCCCATCTGCCTCAGCTGTACTTTGTATTTAGTGCTAATTAACAAACGTGAGCATGTTAAAACTAATCTAAGCTGGTAAACATCATAAAGCTTTATACCTGTCAATCATCAGCATGCTATCTCAAAGCACCACTGTGCCTACATACAGAGCCACTGGCATGACTGTAAATTCTTTTTACTTAAGTCATTGTCTGACCTTATTTTTTGCTAGTTTTGTATGTTGCTTGTATGGTTGTCCGATTAGGAATGATTCTTGTTCTCAGGTCTGTCTTCAAAAAGAGAGGTCAATCTCAATGAAATGAAATTCATTAAGTGGAAAGTTAATCCCCTCTTCCTCTCCACCACGGTAATTTTCGTACAGTCCCTAAGTAAGTTCATTACTAAATGCACAGTAAGCAATGAAACATAGTTTACAATGTCCAAACCCTAAATGTGTGTATGCAGAAACAACAGGCGGGAGCCCACGGAGACTTTCACAAACAATTATAATCGCACAATCATAATTTACCATCAGCCAGCATGTCGGGGAGAAAATCAGGGTAACAACATCGAATAAGAACTAATGCAAAGTGAAACAATGCAGCTAGTGTTATGACAACGGCGTGATTAAGGCTGCAATCTCAGCCCACATCCCAGCCCCTATCAGTTCCCTGCGCAAACAGCAGACATGCTCCTGTTTTTCCTTTGTTTCTCTTCCTCTCCCGGTTCTCTCCTGTGCTAAAGGAATTCAGGAGGAATGCAGAAAAAGCATCCTGTTTTCATTCCGCGCTCTTAGTCAGCTATTCACACTCTGTAACACATGCTGGGGGGTCTGAGAGTTCGGACTGACGTCAGGGTAAATTACCAGGAAGTCCCTATGAACTAATGGAGACACAGGTGCCTATTATCACTGCACGGCCCTGTTTGTTACCTCCACACCTGCTCCCACACAAACAAATTCACTGCATCTGAAATTCAATCATACGAACCTGTGATTGACGTTGAATGGTGCTAATGCCTCACTTATTGCTATAGTGATGCCTTACACACTTGACCTTTAACCTCGGACATCCTGCAGATAATTGGACAGCCAAACGTCTCCGACATCCTTTATAATAAACACTGTGGGAGCTCACGTCCCTCTTGCAGGACGGCCTATCTAAAGTAAACATCAGCATATGGAAGGACAAGGGGAGAGACATCCCTCCATGAAGAGATAACCACCGCACGTTCCGCCATGGACAAAGAAATCCTGTGTGTAGTAACCACATATTCTTTGTATGCTGCCTCCCAGCAGGTTCACAGTGTGGCTGTGCTGTAGTTAAATGTGAAGCACAACTTCAGCTGCGCCTCTGTAAAGTCATAAAAATGGTTTCATTGACTTGCCTATCAAAGTGCATCTGAACCCCACTTTGTACTGAAGTTACACTTTTATGGACATTTCAGCAAAATGTTTTTTACATTCTCAGGTTCAACAACGCCAAAGTCTAAGTTTTATGTTTTATACTGCAGTCTTTTTCAGCAGCAACATGCATTCAGCAACCACCCATAATAAAGTTCAAATGGATTTTTGAGTCAATATTTATATCATAAAGTTTCGATAGCAGAGAGATGAGCCAAAAGGGTGAGACTGCTACAGCAAAATCTTTTGGAAATTTGTGGCACTGGCAAATCTGTCACATAAATCAACTGTTCACAAAAACTTTGCACTTTGCATATAATTTCTTCAACACAAGGAAGAGGAGAAAAACACTGCTGCACCCTTAGGTCCACATTCACACCTGTGCTTGGTTCCCATTGATACTGTTTTTTTGTTTGTTTGTTTTTTACAAATAACCAAAAGCTGTAAACATGAAGCCATACAGAATGACTGTAACTTATTGATTGGACAGTTCTGACCTTATCCTGAATCAAATTCCTTTGACAGACAGCAAGTCATGCAGAACTTTAAAGGTGCACCAAGGCAGAAAGTGAAGCAGCAGAAAGTTTCACCTCAGGTCATTTAGCTGAACTTGACTGCTGGACCATTAGTGCTGATCTGTACATTAACTCTCAGACATGTTCAGCCTCTTGTGTGAGTATGTTTATCTGGCACGTTTATTCACACACACAAATTTTACTGAAGTTGAAACAATTTCAAGTCACACATCTGTCATGGTTTAAGAGTTAAGATATACATTTTTTTGCCCCACAGTGGGGAAACTGGATTTGGAAGTCTTAGTTTATTTGTGTTTGTTCTCCAGTGTTTTTGGTTCAGGGTTTTTCCTGCAGTGTTAGTGGTTTTGTTTCTTCTGTTTCTTCTGGCACTTTTGGTTCAGGCTTTGCTTCAGTGACTGGGGGCGTGGTCTCATGTGATGTGGGCGTGGTCTCCAGCCAACAGCCTCAGCACCTACCAGCCTCCATCCACTGAAGCAACTCCGCTCCACCTGGACTTCCTGTGTTCAGTCACCCTCTTGGTTTTTGTTGTATCCTGGAGTTTCTTTATCTAATAAATTCCTTCACCCTCGTTTGTGTTTTGCTCCTGGGTCCAACTCTAATTTGTTACAACATCATGACTTTGTATATGCAGTCAAGCCACACACAGTAAAGCTTGCACCATGTGTACATTCTCACAAAGAGCTCACTAAGAAACAAATGATGAATTTTATTATTAGAGTGAAGACTGACTTCATGTTTCCTCTAAAAATCTTTCTTGAGACTAAATGTGATCTCTTTTCTAAATGAGCCTCTTTTCATTAAAAATGTTTTTTTTTTTTATTGCATAATGCAAACTGTATATCAATATTGAATGAGTTCATATAATAGTTCTTGAATAATTCAAAGTGCTGGGTGGAACATGCAATTTGTAGCTGAAGATCCAGTGAGCAGCACAGCAATTACATATAAGTCAAATAATGAATTCTGTGAGGGAATAATTTCTTGCATTTTTATTTTCTCATACACAATTAAGGGCGTCATTCAAACAAATATAAAAAAAATAAATCTGAATAAGTTAGAGAATAAATAAATTGTTCCATTTAATTGCTATCATTCAGCATTGAACAGTAAACTTCTATGCTTTTAAACTGCCCATCATATACAGCATTGAGATATTTGAGAAAAAATATTTATATATATAATGAAGGTTTATATTTCCATGTGTCAATGGAGTTGACTACAGTCGAACAGGGCAGAGAGAAAGTGCACAGACAAATAGCTTTTTTAAGTGCATAACACAAGTTGAGAGTCATAATTTCCCAGTGGCTAATTACAGAGGAATTAAGTGAACATTTGTCAGGGGGGAAAACCAATTGTTGCATTTTTTGGCAAGCTGCAGCAAGTCATTCAAACTGGCTGGCTTATCTTCAATGAAAACAATAAATAGGAGCTATGCAATAAACACTTGAGCCAACACAATAGACCTACTGTAGCTGTTTTGCTGGCAGAGGGTATACTGTATATGTGTGTGTAGAGGATCTGACAATAGATCTTGTATGAGGCATATTGTTTGTTAGATAAATCCCAAAGAGATGACCTTCATTTCAAAATGAGTCAAAGTGTGCAAAGGGTGAACAAGCTGCCATTTTCAAGTACTGCCTGATCATTTAAAAGCTGTTTGATATTTTGACCTAAACATTAGGCAGGACAGCAGATTCCAGCTCTGATACAGAGGAAATTAAATCCAACCAAAGGTCAGCATTGACAGAACAGCCTCAAAGACATTTGAGTAAACATTGACGATTCCTATCAAAATACAGAGCTGATATGACTCTGCAATAGGCAATGATGCTACAATCATGGCGTAGTGAATGTGAGTTGTGAGTTGAATTGTTGGCAAGTCACAGCAGCCTGCTGTCTATTGAAATAGACAGATCAGTGTCTCTTGATGTGGCTGCCCAGAAGCCCGGACATCGGTTTTATGTCCTTGGCTTTAATTGATCCTTCCTTGCAAAGTGTAGACTGTTGTTAAGTTCAAAGAGAGTTCAAGAAGTGACTCTAAAGGTCCCCACCCAGCATTGCTCCTGCTGTAGTGTTTCTGTCCTGGTGAGCTGCCAGTACTCTGTTTGGTCGATCAAATGCTTGATCCACTGCCTCTTTTGCTTTCCATCTTTCCACATCCCCAGAGTTGGTAAGACTCTTGACACATATCATAACCCTGGTGCCGGCACTGAAGGCAGCTGGAGGAGACTCTGGTTCACGGAAGTTGAATCCACAGAGGTTGAACTGCTTCCCCTGTTCGCTGAGTCCTCTACCTCCTTGTCCTGTTCCTCAGTTTGACCGAACCCGGCTTCTTGTGTGATGACAAAAACTCTTTTGCAATCACCGTGTTGGACTTGACCACAGATCTGCAGGAGAAAAGGAAACAGGTAAGAGATGCTTCACGTGTCCCAGAAATGATCATCAAACACAGCATAATGTGGATTCAAAGGTTGATCCTTAAACTGGTCTTCATTTACCTGAAAGATGCCAGCAAGTTGTTTCTGTTTGTGCTTGCAGATTCTGCCAGTGGGCCCACGACACTGGTCCTCGGATTCTCTGAGCTGTGGACAGATACAACAAGAGCATTAAAACAAGGACATAACCCTGCCAGTGCCTTAGGGAAGCAACCTTGTACAAACTGAGTGTTTCTCCTTGTATTATTACACTATTTGAAGCAAAAGTAGTTCAGGGTCGACAAAGCAATTTCCTTGGAATTCCAAACTAATATAGTTTTAGATGCCTCATGGGCAAGCCTTCCAAAACACAACTCAGGATAACATCTAGAGATGGTGACTAATCCATACTGGTGGTTTCATGACCACAATAAGTCAAAGACGCAACAAATTCCTTTCTGACATTCCTTTGAGCGAAAGCAGACTTCTACACTTTCCAGAAATAGCAGCAGTTCTAATAAAGCTTTGTGATTTCTTTAAAGGCCTGAGAGGAAATGCGGGACATTCTCTGCACAATGACTCCTACCCCTATGCTGCAGTGACATTATCACAGACTGAATCATCCACCTCCTCCCTGACTCGTCCTCTGCATCAACATAATGCTGTTCACACATGACCGACACTGGAAGGAGACGCAGACTTTGATACTATCTAGCATCCAAAGGGGGCTACGTGATCGTAGGGCCCTTTTTTTTGCTGTGGGTCTACGCAGATGGAAGAAGGAAGGGTGATGCTCACCTTTGATGGCAGAAGCCAGAGCAGGTTTTATCAGCTGGGTTGAGGCATTCGCAGCGGTCGGCTGAGCGGCGGCGGCGGCGAGACAGGGGACTTCCAAGGCCGTAAGGAAGGAGTTTACTGTAAAGGAAAGCAAAAGTTCTTAGGACAGCGTTGGTGTTGGAATCTGGGGTCAGATTAGACATCATGCTGCTGATGGTTGGGGTCGAAGTAAGCTTTAGATGCTTTCATGCAATCTTCAGCCCTTATAACAAATATGGTGAGTGTTTTTTGAGCTGAAGTCCTCGGCAGCCTCACCTTGGCGTGTTGACCCAGATAATATCCAGGTGGCAGAAGTAGATACATTCTTTATCATCCCAGCTGTTGCAGGAGCAACGCTTGGTCCTGACGCGGTGTTGATGTGGAGTTGGCAGCTCTGCCCTGTCTGATAAGGGGAGTCCACAACCTAGAAAAACATTAAGGATCCTGAGATTAAAACGTGCCAGCTAATACTTTGCCAACTAATGCTTTGCGGCATGACTGGGCAGTTGGTGATTATCACATGTAAATACAAAGAAATCCACTTGGCGTGCTAACACCCACTCATGCGGTTAAACAAAGTGAGTGTGATTAATAGCTGTATACATTTATCATATAAGTGAAGGAACTTAATCCACATCAAACAATCATGCAAGAAGTGGTTATATCACTAAATGCTGTATTAACATATCAAAGGAAAACAATGTCTGGAAGGTTGAACCCTGTTCTTGATTTGCACTTTAAGTGATGACTGGCAAAGTGCGCATCATAGCAGCATCTTTATTCTTTTAATCTACTCATTTTTACTTTTTGTGACATCGCTTATTTCAGTCGACCTCAAACTCTACTTCTAAACCTAACTTTAACACTTTTATCTAAAAGTGGATATCACCCACAAATGCAAATGCACTCACAACTTTAGATAAAAAGTAAAAACCTTTATTGTAGATTTCAGAACCAAAAATGCCAAAAAACCCACAGAGAGGTTACTCACCCTCTTGCAGAGCCATGCAGATGATGAGCAAAGTCAGCGTCTTGCACATGAAGGAAGCCATCATCATGCCGTGTCTGACGTCCCGATGTGTAACAGCAGCAGCAGTCAGTTTACACACTGCCAGAGGTTGTGGAGGCTGGAGAGCAGCAACAGGTGCTTTGTGTTCACGTTCCTGTCAGAACAGCTACTTATACCCATCCTGCGTGTGACATCACGGTGGCCCCTCCCACCTCTGTGTACTCGCCGGTCTATGCAGAACAGTGTTGTTACACAACACACACATACTCCACCTGCCCTCCTCGCATTCCAGCAGTGACCTTAACGCACGGTGCTGTCAGCGACCCCAACAGGCCGAGAAGGGAAGGGAGAACATGCAACTAATATTGAGATTTTTACAGGTCAGAGATTTTGGATTAACAAGCTAGATGCCCACATTTTCTGCTGCTATTCAGTCTATGTCAGCTGGATTGGAAATGCAGTAAAAAGCAAGTATTGAGTTCAAACTTCATTAAAAAGTAGCTAGATTATCACAGGACATAAAACCTAAACTTGACTGATACAATTTACACATAGAAGATAAGATGAACAGATGACTAATATATACAAGCTTCAATAACACATGCAGTATTTGGCATATTTTCTCTCTCTACGCTTGGGTGTGGCTGGACGTTAGACCTGAAGACCAGGTAAAATCTCACCTGAGGCAGCTTGTAAACAGCATCACTTTCCTTTTTGCAAATCTAAGCAGAATAAACATTCAATAAATATTTTATAGCAGATAAAGTTGTAAATAGATAATACGTATTTTATGTTTTTATTAACATCAACAGTTATAACTTCTCCTATGAAGTGACTGTGTGTAATGAATAATTAAACACCGAACAACACTGAAAGCAAAGAAAAAGTGTTTGAACAAATAATGTAAGTAGAAATGATGAGAAAAGCTTTATGAACCAGTGAGTGGCAGCAGATGATTGTCACACTGACAGGAGGTCATGTAAGGCCATGACGCGCCTTGTGCTTCTCCTTTTTTCCAGAGGCGTTGCAGGATGAGTCTGGAGGCGGCAGAGGAACAGATGGAACAGTAAAAACAGAGAGAGGGTTTGCATGTGCCACACGGCTGATACGGGGAGGATGATGGAGTCAAGGCGAGCTGTCAGCACCCCCCGCAGGAAGGTGAGGTCATGGCACAATCGTCCCACATGCCCCTATACTGGCACACAAACAACATCTCTGCGTGTAACAGGCTTTGACCTTGGTAAAGAGATACGCAACCGCCCGCCACATCAGCTTTCTGCAACCCACACACACGCCACTGTGCATATGGTACACACACACACACACACTGCCTCTGTCAGTTTACACTGCCTATCTCTTTCCAGTGACAGAAACAGGCATCGTGGAGTTGACCACAGCCCACGCAGTCAAACAGTTAACGTATGTCATGCAAAGACCCTCAGGTATTCCTTCCTCTTATCAGCTATAGAACGGGTTATATAATAATCCACAGGTATGTACAATCATAAGGAACTAATGACGTATATGGACGCAATATACCACAGGGATGAATGGATGAACTTGGAATGAGACTTATGACACGCATGCAAAGACAAGGTCGATACAAAGAACAAATCTGACTGACACAAATATTTAAATATGGAGATAATTTAGCATGTTTTTACTCTTCTGGCCTTAAAGAGTTAATGTAAGGGCAGTCATAAGACTCTCGTATAGACCTGTTTCAGAAATGTCTAATTCTTTTTCAGATGCTATATGTTGCATATTGTGTATCCTTTATATAGAATTAACCTATTATCCACATTTCTCTTGCTGTCAAAACATTTTCATCCAAATATTCTACATTATTTATATGTTTACATTATTTGTGGTTGTAGTATTTTGGTATATATTTAATACATGCAAATGATAATGTTATCCATCTATCTATCTATCTATCTATCTATCTATCTATCTATCTATCTATCTATCTATCTATTAATGAGCAATGTGTTCTATGCAGGAAAAGTCAGTTCAAAGGTTTAAGGGTCAAGGTTTAAGTTTAAATGAATTCTGTATGTGTCATTGTTTTTCATCTATGCAGGTTAAAAGAATGAATTTGTTTCACCCACTCATACTCTTTGCCATAAATGGCAGTAAGTCCAATGATGTAGACGCTGGATCAAAAAAAGAAAAAAACTAGAAGCAGGATAGAGTACAATTGTTCAGGGCATTGTTCAAGAACTTCAACTAAAGTAGGAAAGTCTTACTAATGTCGAGGAATTTTACATCAGAGTTTCAGCGGAAACCCAGAAAACAGACAGAGACACTGACAGAAACCGGAAAAAACACTGCTGAAACATGCATGTATGTGAGTGTGAGTGTGGTCATGGTCTGCAGAGGTGAAAGGGCGGGGGAAATGCCAAAGGGATGTCACAATGCAGAAGGACTGGCATTTGACCAACTATTTGTTACAGTGAAGAAAAAAAAATACCCATCTAGAGCAAATATTTGTCCAGACAGGAGGAATGGGCTCAATCTCAAGGTGCCCCCTCCTCCTCATTTCCCCTTTCCCCTGCTGCTTTCTCCAGACAAGGCAGCACAGAGCCTCGCTGACTCTGGAGTCTCGCTGTAAAATATGTGCCCTTATCTATTTCCCACCTCAGCTGCTGCTGGGGGCGACGGAGGAATGTGAGGTGGCACGATGACAAACAAGCAGCGGAGCCATGATTGCAGAATCCTTTGAAATTCCTCGAAGATGAGGTTAAACGTATACGGGTTGTGACACAACGACAACAAGTCCTGACTTTCAGTGGAAAAGGTGAAGCAGTGTGTTCTAAGGCTGTTGTGCAATTGGAAACGTAGAAATCCTGACATGAAGCAGCAAAGTGATCAAGTTAAGAACAGTTGTTTGTAGTAGTACACATTCTCAAGTGTAATGCTGGGTTCAGGTCACTTCATTGAGACCAGAAGAAGCCATGGTGACGCGGGTGTAACAAACACTTTGAATGCCCCAGACTCTTCCTAATGCAGCTTTATGTTTAACCTTCACTAAGTCCTTAAGCGACGTGAACTAAACATCCCAGTGTGGTGGTGGTCTGACATGACTACCCCAAAAATGTTGGTGTGACCTGTAGCAAAAGTGAAGGAATTAGCTAATTTCAAAAAATTTGTTTTTTGATACTAACGGTAATTTTAAACCCATTTAACAGTTCAGTGCTTTAATAACATGTTCTGTATTACATTTAACCTGGTCTGACCATATTTATGGAACAAATTAATGTCAAACAATAAATATAAATATAATTAATAACAGTAAGTATTATATAAAAATTAAGACCATAATTAAGACCAGAAACACACTTTGTGAAAAGAAACACAGAAATGTAATTATTATTATTATTATTATTATTATTATTATTATTATATGACAATAATAACAATAATGAGAAGAAGAAGAAGAAAAAAAAGAAGAACATGGCTTTTTAAATTAATAATAGTCTTAGTAGTAGTAGTATCATGTCATAAAACTGCTTGAACTCAAACTATTTAAATGTTGTATGTGTAATGTGTAGCAGGGTTTTCCTTTTTTTCCCTCCTACCAACATGCTTGAAGGCTGCACAAGGTGGGATGAGGTTAAAACAAACAGTTGAATTCATGCCAGCTGCTTTCTATGTAGCAGTGGCAGGACTCGCTCATCTTCACTCTAATTAATCATTACCACTCTCAGGAATGTGATACCACATCAGGAAACAATACCAACAGTGACTCACACACACACACGCATGCAGACACAACCCTGATATGAGTGAGGTGAAGAATATGGGCCAAACCCCTGTGTGACTAGAATCTCAAATACATCCACCGAAACGACCAAACTAACCACACTGAGACACTTTCAGCATATTTGAAATGAGTGATGAAGGTGTCTGCTATAGCTGCTATGTCTGCAACCACTGGTCTGTAGGGTCCGATCTCTTTCATACAGTCTATGGTTCTGATAAATAACAGTTAGACCAATTAAACATTGTTTGTGGAAGCTCTGAGTCATGTGACGTTTTTCCTCATAGATATGACTAAGAAATATGTAACATTGCACCATGCATGGGCAAATAAAAGAGGCTAAAAATACACCACGATGCAGCTGACACTAACATCTTCGACAGTGTACTATAGCAGAGAGATTCATTCGTGTCCCTAGGAACAAATGTCTGTGATAAAGTGGAATTTGCTCAGGTATCAGGAGTAATGATCCCGACATGTAGGACCACCGTGTAACCTAAATAGCAAGTTCCGTTCTGACTGGAGACTGTGTGATAAGGTCAAAAGCTCAGGAAAAAGTAAAAAATAAATAAATAAATAAAGTATTTGAGTACACAACAAATATTGTACCTGCCTCATTTTTCCCATTTTTTGTTAGTGACAAAAAGATAGACATAATGGACAGACAACAGTTACAGTGATGTGTGTGTGTGTGTGTGTGTGTGTGTGTGTGTGTGTGTGTGTGCATGTTTGGATGGTTGTATGAGAAGCAGCATCCGCGTTTAGTGATTCCTGGAATGGTCATGTTCATGGAAAGGCTGGTGTGTGGAGTTTGGCGAGAGAGAAAGTGAAAGACACAGTGTTAATGTTAAAGTGATAATAAATATATGACGTTACAATGCTCATCATTCTAATAGAAATATAATAATAATCTATGTGATCAGAGATGTTAAAAAATCATTTAAGAATCAACCATACTTTTTATGCCCTTACATTTTTTATCAGCAGGACAACTTGATTCCTTAGTTGTGTACTTTTGCTGTCTTACTAGAGGAAATGCCTCGTAATGAGCAAAAGGTCTTAACATTTCATGGAGCCTTTCCACATATTTTTATGTTTGCAGACGCATCAGACTGAATAGTTTGTCTGTTTTTAGTAGCCACAGAATCATGTGTGACTCTCATCATATGAGACGATGCAAATGTGACTCAGGGCAGCCTTTAAATGTTTGTCGAAATGAGGAGGTTACAGAAAAACATTAGCATTATTATTATACATGATAGAAATGAAATGAAGCAGGACAAAGCTCTCTCTGATGGAGACATCCGTCTCTATTCATCCCTACTGTAAGAACTTTAATGTGTTGTTTTTAAACGGCAACTCGGGACTTCATATCATTATTGCTAATAGAACTGGAAATGAAAAACTTTTAAGAGAAAATATGTAGAGAAACTGACCCATCAAAGTGTGCTGCACTTTGAAACTGGTCAAAGAAATCCTGTCTCTGCATTCAAGACTGAAGAGCTGAGGTCGAAAATCCAAACCAATTCTTTTATGTTTATCCTTTTTATTTTGTTACTATTTACCATATTTGCATTCATAACTCCTGTGTATATCTAATAACCAAGATGACAATAATAATAATGAGCAATTGGAACATGCTCTCATATTCTGCTCTTTAATTCTCTCAGTTTTGCTGGCATATAAAAGTCAAACATCTTTTCTGTTGTCGCTGACCTGTTGTGTTACCAGGAGACTCAGCTGATTCCAATCATCTGTTTGTTTTCCATAAGTGATGGGAACCTCCCGTTCACTGATTTGGACTGTTTCACTTTTCACACAGACAAATAAAATCCCCATCATGAATTCACCCATTGTTTGGATATCCTCTTCTGGTGAATCTTATCACTGGACCTTTGAAAATACAACATAATTATCTGTTAATAATTTGCTGTAATAATCGTATCACTGCATAGATAACACACAATCAAAGGAATTGCTTTTGGTGTGGAGCTTGTGGCATTGAGCACATTAGATCGCTTCCAGCACCTTATCTGTTGTCTGTAGAAAAGAGGAATAATCATTGAAGTGAATCATAGGTTTTGATATGAAACATAAACATGTTTAGTGCTTCAACACCTCTGTTGACTTTGGCGTCTTTCAGTATAGTATTGATGACTTGTTGGGGAGAGAGTTTCTGTATGTGGGCCAATAGCTTCAGTGTGTGATGTCATTCTTTTCAGTATACAGCCAACATGAGCCAAGACAGACTTAAAGCTGCTGTCTCCTGCCACCCAGTGGTCACATGTGACATCTGCAGTTCTGGGGAAACAAAGACGAGCTGCCTGCATAACCAAATCAGCACCGAAAAAGAAAGGTCATTGTGAAATGCAACAAAACGATAAGAAAAACTAAATCAATTTCTTAATGGAGATATTATGGAAAATGAGTTGTTTCATTCTGAGTGGTGAAATTTCAACATCAAGTACAATCTTATCATAACCACAGGGTGGTGCCACAGTCATCAACACAGTATCTGCACTTGTGTGTATTTTGTTATCTGGCTTGAATTGAAGGGATCTGTAAAGAATAATGAAAAGAAAGAAAGAAATCTGATTGTGCCTGGATAATATAAAATAAAACAATATACAGTAAGAAACATGAAAGACAGTTCTATAAACAAAAACAGAAATACTATTAACCCTGCTGTTAAAGTGGACATGCACTGAAAAGTGATCTGATATCTATCTATCTATCTATCTATCTATCTATCTATATATCTATCTATATCTATATCTATATGTACATATATAATTTCTATTACAATACTCTTAATACTACTATTAATAAGTTCCAATAAAACTGAAAGTGAATATAATTTTGTGACACTCAAATGCACAAAAATAAATAAATAAATAAATAAATCAACAATAGTATCTCAGTAGCAAATTTGTATTCTCATTTCTATGGACTTGTTCCAATGTGTTCTGTGTAGAATCAGAAGAATCAGAATGGCCTTTATTGTCATTATACAGGATGTACAACGAGATTGTATGATTCAAACTAACCAGTATGTCTAACTAAGCAAGTTCAACTTCACTAAACCCTAACATTTGTATAACTGCATAAGTGTCTCTCTTCACTCTGGGTTTAATAAGTCGACTATCAGCTCGTGCATGTGAAAGAGGCAGGGCTTGCAAGAAACATCCAGTCATACATATGCAACATCAGCACAGCCGGAACACTGAATTTATTAAGATACAATGAAACTGGTGATTTCTACTGGGTAACTTATTTATTGCAGCAGTAAAAAGTACTGATTCAATAAAGCAAAAGTTAGCACAGTACTATAATACGAAGCGCAGGAACAGAATAGCTGAAAATGTTGCCGTAATCAATTACTAAAGCAGCATGTTATATAATGGATATCTTATAACACAGTGGATCACTTTTTGGACAGTTCGCTATAATTCCAATAAAAGAGATTGTCATGCAAAACAAACTTTCTAGTGCTATGTAGTAACATCTTGACCTTGACATACTTCTGTTCTAATTACTTTCATGTGAAGGCAGTTCAATGTCCATACTGGGATCCTGTAACTGACTCCATGGTGAAGAGAATTTACTTCATATCATTTGTGCTGGAAATTAATGTATAGTTTTATAAGGTGCAACATACTATTAAACAGCTTTGACATATCAAAATATATGAAATATTTTTCATTGCAAGACAAACGATTAAGAGAAATTGCATGATAAGAGCCATAAGTCAAAGTTGTTTGTGAGCTTAATTGCAGTGCAAAGTACATGTTGACTGGAATACTGCACAGATAGATCCCATTCCGAGAACCTCCGTGGAGGAACTCCATGAAAACTCTCTTTCAGTCTGGCAGATTAAGTGTGGAAGGTTGAAGTTGAGCCAAGCCTGAAAACTAACCAGGACCAGGTTAGTCTGGATGGATAGGTTTCCTAGACTTATTCAAACCTCCTTCATGACCCTGTCTTTCCAGAAAAAAAGCCTGAATGAATCCTGGCACAGTCTTGCTTTATGAAATATCTGTCTGCTGTGTTAGTTGCCATGGCAAATAAACTCAGAGTAAACTCAACTTATCTTTGTGAGATCAAAAAGCCAGGGTTGATACCGAAGTCAGCTGGCTGGTCCATTAATACTAGAACATTTTGTTCTGGAAAGAGGCCTTGTTGTTGATTTTCTTAAGTGTAATTTTTTGAGCACCATAGAAGAAATGCCCTTTATCTTGATTGTTTTCAATTTCAGAAAACATGAGTGAAAATAACCAAAAAAATATCAAATTTTCGTGACCTGACCCTTCAACTACAAATCATATACAAGCAGCATTTAGCATGCAGTATGGCTTCACATGTTTAAATGTCATTATCCTACCTTCCATTCATTTCAATACACCGATTTTAACATTTCGTTAGCCTAATAGCATAATTGCCTAAGTCATTTTTTGGCCAAATTGTGATATCTGCCTAACTTTACTCTCCTGCTTCACCCTGCCTTATTGCCTATATATGCCCAAATATGACTTAGGCATCTATGCTATAAAACCTCATGTTCCCGTAAAAAAGGTCAATAACTTACTCAAACACCACTCGCGTACAACAGTTTTAATATAAATCTGTAAAAATGAGAAGTTTAATGGCAAACATGAAAATGACAGAGTGATTGTATCATTTATAAAAGCAACAACACAAAAATACATGTATCTGTTTATGAAAAAAACTGTACCGTAGCTACCATGTACGTGAAACAGGTTTCCTCTGGATATCAAATTATTTGTCAGTGCACTCCGAATGTCTTGATCCGAAACTTCTTTTCCTAAAGACATTAGAAAAGGAGGTGATCGTAACCCTGCTTCTTCGAACACAAACAAAGACGACAACAACAACAACAACAAAAAACTGACAAATAATAACAATCACAGCCTTTAAGAATGACATTTCAAACCACAATCTTGACATAAAATTGCACTTCAAAATACTGGTCGGGGTGAATAAATATTTGTAGTACCTTTCTATATCCATTTTGGTAATACAGTACATTAACACAGCAATATTATATTAGAGCTGTCAAAGGGGTTAATAGGGAAACTGATTAAAACTTTGTCTATTTTTCATTCCAGCTGCTTTTGCATATAGTACAGAATTTGCATAATAGCACATAAATAAATTAACACCGATGACATCAAACGCGAGGGTAAAAAAAGATTTACAAAACATACTGCATATCTAACATAGTGTCTATATATATTATTCATATAATTACATAATAGCGTCATTCAGAAGCGGTGCTGAAGTGCTCTTGCCATTTGTCTTCTGTCTCCAAACCGGTGCTGTGTTTTCACAACAGACTGGTTTTTAGACAGTCTTTTGCACTTGTCCCTTCAGACTCTCCCTCCTATCAGAGTTGTGTCTGGGAGGAAGGAGCCTTTTTTTGGCCTTGGGTGGTCACGGGGTAAACACACCTCTCTGTGACATGTGCATCTGTGTTTACCTCCGGACGCCTCGTCTCTGTCCTGGGACTCGACGGTTGTTGGACGCCGAAGCATCCTTGACTCTTTCTTCGCAACAGAACGTCCGACTGGCGGCTCCTGGACATTTCCCCTAATGCCCCGGGGTCCGGCGGGCTGGCTGGGCTGCTGGGCGACGTCTCTTTGAGAGTATCCTGGCGCTGCAGCAGAGAAAACCTCCCCTTTGTAGTGTCACTCAGTCTCCAGGACGTCCCTGCGGGGTTCGCTGCAGCTGCTGTGGGGCTGCTCACCAGGCTGTACACAGGGAGGAGGGACCTGGGCTGAATCATGTGAATCCCCCCAATGGGAATCAAGAGGCTCGGGGCCCTGCTCGGCTGCTGGGAGTGCAGAGGGAGGTGACTCAGAAGGTTGTGGGCTCCCCGAGGCCGCGTGGGAAGCGTGGTGGTGTGGGTCAGACCAACCTCGTCCACAGACTGCAACAAAACAAGACGAAGTGAAGCATGAATGGTTCTGATGGTCACTTCATTGGCAAAATGAAGTGGATACTGCAAAGGAAAGACAGAACTCCAATGAGACAGATTTAAATGGGCGATAAGTAGGATTTTTAAAGTGCCGTGGCAACTGTAACCGTAACCGTTGATCAATAGCAATGACTCACGTTTGCTTGGCCTTGGTGCTGAGAAAACAACTTTTAAAAGCCAACTTCTGGGTTGGTGCTATGAGTGAAAGAATTTTTTTTTCTCTGGAGGTTCTTAAGCAATAAAAGCACCGGCTATTTAATTAAGTAATGATATCAAGAATATTTAGAATGTTGGTAATTTTAACTTGACGTTGAGTCTAATTAGCCTCTGGAGTGTGAGTGTGGTGATGCTTCACATGGGTCACCTACAGAGGTCCACACAGTTCATACATTCATTACTTAATTTCACTTTCAAGCGAGACTATGTAACTTTTGCTAAACAGCGGCCACTGTGGCCACAACTGCCAATTACAGGACAATGGTAAATTGAATTTCCCTTCATTTACCGTCATTCTCATAGTGAGCTACTTTAAAAAGAATCTCATCATGCCTTGAAAATCTTTTTTGTTGACCTACAGGCTTTTAACCTTTGACCTTGCTGCAGTGATACACCTGTAACCACACCCAGCACTGTTTGTTACTGGGCATAACAAAGCACACTTTTGACGACAGAGGTGAAGCAACCAGAGGTAAGTGGAACGCTGCTTTTCAGGCTGCCGTTGAGTCCCGTTTTGAAACACATCGTTATTAGGCAACCTGCCTGAGAGCGAGGGGAATGGGACGGGAGGCAGGAAACAACAAACACCTCTCCTGTTGAGGTACTGGGGTTGAATCCAAATGTCTGGACTTCCCCGCTCTTGCAGGCTCACTGAATTAACAGGCTCATTCCTGGGAAGTCCCGAGGACGGTCCAAATCCAGGGAGTTTGCAGAGGATGCAAACTTCGCCAGACTTTGCTCAAAACAGTAACCATGCTTCATAGAGATTTGGATGTGATCATGTAAATAAGGTAAAGAATTAAAGCAGAAAAACTAGTCTACCCATGTATTCATATACAATTTACATACAGTTTAAAGGCTAAAGTCACAATGTACCATGGTTACCACATTTATGTTATTTTTTCATGTAATAACTGTAATGTTTGATTTAATAATATGACTGTCTTTATTATAATTGGCAGAGTCATGAAAGCTTTGATTATGACAAAAAAAGGCAAGGACGTGCCTCTGATGTGAGAATCCTCAGTTGAGGATTTCATTTGAATATTAATATAAAGTTTCTATTGTGCATATCAACCTTAATCCTTTATTCTGTTTGACCTCTATCTGCTATTCTGTTGAAAGCAGCACATCCTGCATATATCTTTCTTTCTTTTTTATTAAGGCCTTTCAAATGCTCATCTATAGCATGCTAAAACAAAGCCAGAGAAAAGGTGGTGAGATAGTGTGCTTAGTGTTAGTCAGCATAATCTACCAGTCATACCAGACCAAGTATAACTGTGGCAGTACAGTGAGTGTGAGTGTACTGAATACAGCGAGGGTACATTTTATTGCTTATGAATAGAACTTTTAAGACTGTGTTTTTTCTTCTTTCAAAGGTGCATCGTCTTGTTTGAACAATAACAAGCAGCAATTTCAACATGCCTGTAATCTTTCACAGGAGAAATGTACAAGTTAGAGCTCCGATATTGGATTTTTCAATCTCATTTGTCAACATAAATTCAGAACATGAGCAAATATTTTCGATTTTTAAAAAAAAGCCTTTTTTAAGGAATGTGACCAAGGTACACACTGGGTGAGAGCTTTCACAGTTTGAAATAAACTCTGAACAAACTATGTAACAGCATTACTGTTTATGTTTTTTAAATGACCTGAAACATATCTTTGGAATTCTTTGTACTAAAATACCTTGTAACTAATCGGAGTATATATAAGTATTCATGGATATATCTTTGAAGAGCTAATGTGGGCTGATATTGCTCTAGTGCAAATTACAGTTTAAGATTGATTTGCAAAATAATCCTGAAACATAATTAAATTTGTGAAAATACATGTGGTAAGAAAATATAGATGAGAAAGGACATAAACAAAGTCAAGTGTGGGACTTTTTTAAACACATATGCAGGTCTACAGAAGGATGCTGTATGTACACATCAAATATTTAGGTATATAAAAATGGCTGTCCCTTACCAAATACACCCAGTTTACAGATGTAGCTAACGTGAACAGAAATGAGCGCAGATGTGAAAAACAACCCTGAAGAGAACGTGTATTAGTACGTACTCCTATGAGACCTATATTGGTGTGAGGAGGAAGTGGTGTGGTTACACCATAACATAACCACAAGTTTGGAGTAGACATGTTTTTTTTATTTTATTAGGGTGAACTGAGATAGTCACCCACGTTGTTTACGTCGTCGACATGTGGTTCCCATCTTTGGTATTTAATGATCGGGCTGCTTCTCATTTTATCAGCGGCTGCCCAGGGAAAACATGTTGTGTCTATTTGGGAGCTCTCCTGCATTATTTTAAGGTCCAGAGCTGCAGGCTTGGTTTGAGTGATATAAAACACGAGAGTTGCCTTTCCTTCCTTTTCCAATAAATGTGCAACTTTAGATTAACCTCATATGTACCAGCCTATCTATATTTGTTCTAAATGTTGACTTACTGGGATTTAACTGAGCCACACAAGATTAGCTTTGTGAGGCAAAGCTGATTTATTTAAAACTGTAGGCTAAACTAACAGAGATGGATCAAGTCACAGGTGAGCGAAGGCTGTGGTTTGAACAAAAGCCATGTTCTGACCAACGTTAATTATACACACGACAAAAACAGAGCATCATGGCAGATTCAGGCCGAGATAAAAACAATATGAATAAGATTAGCTGTAAAAAACAACAACGATGAAAATGCAGCAGAAGAAGTTATGTCACATGTTTTTTCTGAAGCAAAAGCTGAAGTGACTCACCAGTCTTGCTGTAGACGGTCGACCTCTTGGGTGAAGACAGGTGTGACACTGAGCAGAGGTGTCTGCCAGGGAGCCTGGAGGCCCAGAGGACTCGGATCCATGGGACTGGACAATTATAGGAGAGAGGCCTCTAATAGGCGAAAGCGGTCTCAGAGTAGAGGTGGAGACATGACAACTGGATGGGGAGAGGGAGGAAGGTGGAGCAGGGGCCTGGCGAGGCCTGGTTGATGGGCAACGAGGTGGAGATGGCTCCCTCTGTGGAATCAGGGATGGAGTACTTGGAGAACGGGAGCCTCCCGAGGACACAGATGCAGAAGCATCAAGGCGTCTGCGGGCGAACAGGGCCCTCCTGGCGCTGGCCGAGCTCTTCTGGGCAGAATCCTTGGGGGGGAGCAGAGTGGACTGGCTGGGTTCAGGCTCCATCAGCTGCCCTCCTGGATGAGATTTCTCACTGTCAGACGAGGCAGTGTGAGGGCTTTCAGCAGTCTTGGACCAGCTGTCTTCATCACGTCTGCCATTCTTGTCCTTCGTGTTCTCATCGTGTCCACTTTTCCCCAGATCAGAGTACCGATGATCTTTTTGTTTATCCGTGTGAATTGAAGGTTCTTCACAGACTCCTAGGACAAGAAAAAGATGTCACTTGATAATACATTTCCTCTTCATTTTTCTTAATGCCGTTGTTTATGTGAAACAATTCAAGAGTACCAGGTTATTACTGGCCCTTCATCTACTGTACATACAAAAGACATTACTTCCTAATTTGGGCTTTCTACCTTGTCAAGCATAAAATCCTGCTTGAAACAAGACATACATTTTATTTTCAATTAAATTTAAGATTGTGTTATTTAAGACTTTCCATAGTGCACCAATATACAGTAGTAATAATATGAGACTGTACAGGTGTGAATGGGCTGTGCTGAGGTCAGTTGGTACCAGCTGATTCTATGTTTTCCCTGGGTGTTGAGTATAAGAGCCTCTCCCTTGTTTCTCCTGGCAAACCCTGTCCAACATATCTTCCATCTTGTACAGCCAAGATCTTGATATGCTTCTATCCGATGTTTGCAGTTCTCGTCAAACAATTGTGTAATGTTGAAGCTCAATCAAAATGGCAAAGTATATAGAATTAGTGCACTGTCTATGTCAAAGTCTCGGAGGAAGAAAATTCAGGAGGCTCAGGTTACAGCAGTAGATATAACTGTGGGTAGTCGCCAATAAAATTATTGTTTGTCATCTTCTCAACTATTAATTAAATGAAGCCAATATCTTTATTTCCCTGTGACTAATTCCCAACTGGCACACTGTTTCTATGGTGAAAACATTCAAGATTTTCGATGCTCAGTTATCGGTGAGATGCTGCAGGTTATTAAGTCATTAACATGATTTTCATTCTTCACAAACGATCACTAAAGCAGATGATTTTTCATGATAGCTAATTGAACATGAATAAAATTACAGCTCTCCACCCTTCTATGTAATATATATTTCACCAATAATACTATTTTAAATAGTTAGCTTTTCACACAACAATAAGCACATATGATGGAAAGCTGACCTGGGTGTAATAGTGTAACTAACCTAACGAGTTCACTGCTCACTCTGTTTTGGATGAAGATTTCAAATTGTTGCAATGTTCAATGTGCTTCAGCTTGAATGTTAGCTAGGTACAGCTAGTTAGTTATATAGCCTCCAAACCTTTCCCCCAAGTGGGTATTTGTTGATTGCTTAATCAATAAACCAAGGTGCAACACAAGACATGGCCATGGTTTCGGATAAGGAGAGACCAGACCAGATTGGTTATGTTAAAAAAGAGAGCACAAGACATGACATTTATAAATTCAGAGCTGCCAAGTCTCACACTTTGACAGTGAGACTTATCTCCCAGTTTGTACACTCACACGCCACACCTCCTATATCTCACACTGATTTCTTTTTCTCCCAAGGTTAAGGCAGCACTTTTCACGGCACCGATCATCATCTGTCTGAACCGAAGGCGCGCAGCAACAAATCATTGCGATGTGCATTCTCGGTGGAGCAGACAATCACAACTGGCCCACTGAGCACTTTTCACACTGTGCTCACTACATCTGTGTTGCAGTGATACTATCATCAGTCAACAATGGTAAATATTCAGTGGGTAAGCACCTTCATAATTGAACATCTTATCTCAATGGGGCAAAACTGTGTGTGTGTGTGTGTGTGTGTGTGTGTGTGTGTGTGTGTGTGTGTGTGTGGGTGGGTGGTGGTTTTGTGGTGGAGGAAGTATTCACATCCTTTATTTAATGAAACATACTAAAACACCCTGTAAAAATACTTTGTTACAAGTAATTGGCCTGCATTGAAAATGCTACTTAAGTAAACGTATGTGAGTATAATGAGGAAAATGTACTTAAAGTATTAAAATGGTCCCCTGTGGTGCTTATAAAATATCTTATACAATGAGATTATTATTACTCATGCATAAATTTAACAACAGGTTTTTACTGTTGTAGTTGAATGAGTTCACTTTGAGCTATTCTGTAGCAACCAATGATTACTCATTATGGATTCATTTGTTCATTACTTTCTCCAGTAATCAATTGATTGTTTGGTTTGTAAAAGTATTTTTTTGGTCCAACCACGATTTCAAACCTCAAAATTATTAAAAATACAATAATGTATGTTGGATGTTTCAAAATAGTCTGCAGTAATTTTCCGTAAGGTGACTAATCAACTGATGGTTTCAGCTGTACTTTTATTAAATGTTGGATAGTTACATTTATAACAAAACACCATATCTTATAAACTCTTTATATGATTTGTGTGGAAAAATCTTAATTCCATAAGTAACCAGTAACTTAAGTTGTCAAGTAAATGTAGTGAAGTAAAAAGCACAATGTTTCATAAAGAAAGTGGTATGAAAACAAAAAAACCCAAGTAAAATACAAGTACTTCAAATTTGTACTTGAACGCGGTACTTCAGTAAATATAAGTAGTTGCATTGCACTGCTGGGGTGGCTCACAGATTTCAATCAGTGACCACTGATTTCAGTCATGTTAACTGACAGATATGCAACTGTCATTTTGTCGAATTCTGTGAATTTGTGTGGTGTTACTCAGGGTTACGGTTAGTGCCCTCCCACCTCACCCCCACCCCCTCTGAGGAACAAATCTCACTCCAAGCTCAAAACTCAGCAGCCCTGTTTACAAAGCAGATCTGTATTAGAAACAAAAACATACAGTTCAATTTCATTTGAACTTAAACATTCAGGCCCAATGTTTCAATAACATCTAATTTAATAATGTTTCAGTATAACAAAATGGACGACTGGCAGGTACATTCAATTCAAAAATATGATTACTGGCACTTTCTTGATGGTGTAAAAACAACTTATCAAGCACACTCATAAAAATACAGCGTACCTTGAACTGTGCCATCTGGGTAACAACAGGTTTCTTTTCCATGTGCCTGAGATGTCAGGTGCTCAGTGAGGCTTCCTGTAAAATTCAAAAGAAAGGCTGAGCTCACGCTGGATGCACAGACATCACAAAAAATATGCATTTTTCATTGTCTATCCTTACCTTTGGATTTGAAAGAAACATTACAGTGTTTGCAGTTATATAGTGGTGATTCTGTGGTTCTTTGCACACGGGTATTCTCAAGCTGGAATCCACAGTCTCCACACTGGCACTTGCCTCCAGCATGCATGATAGCATACTTCTCATCTGATCTGTAGCTGTGAAGAGAGCAAGAGGTTTCAGTTTCCTCCTCAGAGGGTTTCCCTGTCAGTTGTCTATCGATGCTGCTCCACTTGGGATGATAGTCACAATCAATATGAGTGTAACTGGAGCTGACAGACAGGCTGCAGGCCCTTTAGCACCTGTAAGCAGCTTTTTAATGCTCGTATTTATCCAGTGTCAGTGCGCTATCTGTTTGGCCTGGACTACACAGTGAGTTCACACTGTGGCAGCTGGGCCCGGGGTCCACCCCTCCATGTACACTGAGGGTCCCTCAGCGAGGCACCCACTTCAGCTTCAACAGAGCAGCTTTCATAAGCTAAAACCAGACCCCACCCCCCCACCCTCCCACTGCCTCATAACCCCATCACAGCTCACACCACCATCGAATCCAAACAAGGGGGAGCCTGCGATGTGGCCCAAGGTCCGGGGTAGCTGCAGCCAGCCAATAAAAACAGAGCAGAGAGGGAGGGAAACCCTGGCGCAGACCAGCTGCTGCTCCAAATAAGCATGAAAAAACAGAGAAAATGAAAACATTCAAACATTCCAACGACAAAAAAGATTTCTGATTATAATCGTCTGTTTTGTCTTCTATTTTCACGACAGGCTTCACGGCCGGACAAACTCAGCAGGTATCACAAACGCTGGTTTTTACAGTCTTGAAAAATGTTCAAGTTAATGAAAGAGGAACACTTTGCTGACATGCTGGGACGCTACATCTCTACATATTGAACCAGATATATTCATCGGCTTTTCACGCAGCACACATTCGCACTCAATAACTGAGTCTCTGCGTCCCTGCCTTCCCCCATGCCAGCAAGAAAAAATGGCAATGTTCGACTACACTGCTGCCTCAATCTTGTCTTTTTTGTCCCTCAGACAGACTGAGCAGACAGCGGAGGAGAAAGCGAGCAGGCGTGAGGATGACTCACTCTTTCAGGAAGGCTGTGATGAGCGTCAACATGAGTCACAACAGGGATTTGTTCACAGACACAGTCCCAAAACAAAAACAGACACACAGATGGCACCTCTCTGCTCTCTCCTGCACGGCACGGCAGCAGTGCTTATTTCTGATGGGTATCACAAGTACTGAGAGTGTCTGGTTTAACCCCCTGCAAATTAATTTGAGAAGACATGTGTGAGCCTCAATTAAAATTAATAAATAGCAGAACTGTGTCCCACCTTACATGTTTGCATACTGTACTGAAGTTTACTGAATTTTCAGCTGTTGCTGTTCTTGACATTTTTTTTTTAACATGGATTACATGACTTTTTTTTAATCTCTTATTATTGTTTATAATTCACATGACATTTGTTCAAATAAAAAATGGGCAAGGGATAACACAAAGCAGAGTGGCATTTCCTAAACTGACTCTATTATTTTCTGTATCAGGATACCTCAGGGTGTGTTATTGCGCTTATGCTAGCAGCACTGACCAAAAGAATAACAGTGCTATAAATCAATTCAAGTTGTTCATAGTTAGTTTTAACACATTATTAAGTCAATTTCAGTGATCTGGTAATATAGTAATAGGATGACGTGTGGGTGCTATGGTAACTCACACTAGCTCATACTAACATGACGCTTTAGCAGTCTGATCAAGTAGATATCCTCCAAAATGGTCTTTTTAGTATAAAATCCTCTCTTTGTGTTTCCACTGACCAAATCAAAAAGAGGGAAGTTTGCACTGAGTGTGTGTTTGCCCAGTGTTTGTGTATACATGTATGTACTGTATATTTTCTACTCGTTGCATTGACGTCAGTGTGAGAGAATGAAACGTGCTGCCGCTCCATGTAAACGGCTGTGATGGTTGGTGTAAATGAATCTCTGCAGGCGCAAAGGAAGCTAGGTAGTTTCCTGGCTTCAGCCCCTCAACAGACGGGCTCTGTTGGTGCAGACAGCCAACCCTTGGCCTCTTCAACATGGTGGACAGACAACAGTTTCCACAACATACCACATTTTGTGACGCAAACCCTCAACACTGTATGTCAGACAGCACATCGGATTTAACACTGTAAATATAAACAATATGTCATCTGTTAATTGTACTTATGCTGAGCTGTCAGAGGATCATACTCACCCTTGCTCAGAGATCCAACCTTCAGGGGGCTGTTTATTTCTGGAGCATGACTGTTCCTCCTCCTCCTCCTCCTCCTCCGTCTTCTCTTCCTCCTTCTCCTCTTTTCTGTTTGACCTGTTGTCATCTGCTGACTGCTGTCCCTTCCTTGTTCCCTCATGGTCTCCGCAGTACGGCTGGCTGTTGTAGACCTACACTCGAAAGAGACATGGGCAAATTCACCAACTCTGCTCCAGCATGCCCAGGGAGACAAAAATTGGGAATTCTCATTGAACGATGTGTTTAATAGCATTTGTTAAAGCACATATATTTTCTTCCTTTGGGTGTCACCATAAAGATTTTTACACTCAGGTCATGAATTTAGTGCTGGCAAAGCTAGCAGAAAGTTAGCAAAGTATATTTCCTGCCTCCTTTTTGGGGATTGAGGCTACCTTATGATTTGCAAAGATATAACCTTGCAGTGCTAGCCAAAAAAAAATAGCAAAGAGGATTGCATCGCTAACCTAGTGAGAATACACAACCCTGATTCCAAAAAAACTGGGACGCTGTCTAAAACATAAAACAGAATGTGATAATTTGCCTAATCTTTTTGACATATATTCAAATGAAAACAGCACAAAACAACACATTAAGGTTTGACCTCATCAACTTCATTGACTTTTGTAAATATCAGCTTATTAATAATTAATTTGATGGCAGCAACATGTTTCAAACAAGTTGGGACAGGAGCAACAAAAGACTGTGAAAGCTGTGGACTGATCCAAAAACACCTGTTTGGATCAGTCCACAAGTAAACAGGTTCATTGGTAACAGGTGACAGGATCATGATTGGGTATGAAAGGTTCATCCTGGAAAGACTCAGTTGCTCACAAGCAAGGATGGAGAAAGGTTCAACACTTGACTGGTTAAACACATGATTGGATAAAGGAGATTACTACATGGGCTCAGGAACACTTCGTAAAACTTTTGTTTTTATTTACGTGTTACACAACATGCAAGCCATGCCAGGGAGACCCCTAAATCAATTTGACCTGAACTTTATGTCTTCGGGGTTCCTTAACTTTGGGCACTGACAATATAAATGTGGTATCTTGGTTTCAATGGTGATTCACATCCTTTATGTATTTAATCTACTCTCTAAGTTGATCAGTCTCATAAATGTGAAATTCCTGTAGTGATGAATTTGCATCTCTAACACAGTGCTATCTAACAGATTTATAGGCAGTTGTAATCGGTAGTTAGTTTTGTAATTACCACAGTGGAGCATGGTCTTTTGTTGTCCTCTTGCTCCATTGACTCAGTTGTCCTGGTTGACATGGGGGATATAGTGTAGATGGAGGGGCTGAGCCTCTGCTTGCAGTGCAGCAGAGACAGAGCTGTCTTGCTGGAAAGGCCGGGTGGGTTGGGGTCATAGCCGCTAGTGGACCACGATGAATACACTGAGGGCTTCTGTTCATCCAGAGTAGAAGGGTTTGGTTTAATGTAGTTCAGATAGCACCAGCTATTACAGGTGCTGGAGAGCAGACTGGGGAATGATGGTCCAACATGTGTGATCGGAGAACAAACACTGGGTAGACATGACTGAGTCTCCCCTTTGAGTTCTTGATTGCATGTGTCCACTGATGCCTTGTCAACACATCCCACCTCCCTCTCCTCTTCTTCCTTTACTCGTTTCTGCTGCTGTTGTGACTCAGGCAGTATCTCTATACTGTTTGAAGGGGAAAGCATGCGCTTGTTGCCTCCTGAGCCAGATATCCTCAAGCCATTGTCAGACCACAACTGAAGGTCCGGACTTATGCTCCTAGGGTCTCTGTATTCAGCTGTTGGATTACTTATGTTGTGTGAAAAAGCATCAGCCTTCTCCTGGGGCCTGGGGGAGGTGGACTGAGACAATGTGGTGTATATGGCACATGCTAGGGTGAGGGTGTCTGTTTGGAGACGCACCGCTACTGCTGGAGATGTAACTGGTCTCAGTAATTCCAGACTTGAAGAGATGTGAGGGACGGAGTGCTGAATGTTGGAGTGACTTACTCGAACCTCGGAATGCTCATCATGTAGTAAGGGAATCTCTAGCTTCAGCCCTGTGGACATGGGGAGGTAGCGAGCTCTGGCTGCCCCTGATGGTCCATGTGTAGGATAGGGCTGTGGCATATGAGGAGGGGGCTTCCCTGTATGGATGTGTGAAGCTTCTTCTTTTACAGGATCTACGGATGGGCAGTGAGTGAGGGAGAGTTCTGTGCTGCCTGTCAGCTGAATATTTTGACTAAGTTTCCACTGAGAAAATATCTCCTTACATTGTAATCTTACTGGATTATGCAAGACTGTGTCACCTGATAAAGGAGAAGTAGGGGACCTACTGCAATACACAGGAGTTGGGCTTACTTGAGAAGATGTGCTGACATGCTCAGGACTACGGCTCGGTATGGTACACTGAGCATCCTCCTCCTCCTCATCTGGATCTCTGATAGCAGTGTGTCTCATAAGGAGACATTTTCGTCTTTCCCTCCAGCCAACTGCAGAGCGCTCAGGGGACAGACAACTGTAGTCAAAAGACTTACTGCGGGTCTCAGTCATTAGGACACTTGGTTGTGGGTCATGAGGTGCCTGCTCAGATGCTGAGCGCCTCATCTCTCTATGCTGATGCACCCCAGGCACTGTCAACATGTGAGGAGCTCTTGATCTCCTCAGTGGTGTCGATGTTGCTATCTCCATGTCTGGTCTATTTGACTCTTCAAAGGATGTGGAACGACTGGATGCATAAGACGCACTGCTGTCCTGACTAGGGCTGCGGGGCAAGGATATTGAGTCAAAACTGGATTCCCCAGATGACTGGGCAGCCTCGGCTAGACGTAGGCGCTTCTTCTTCGGAGGAAGCTTTTCAATAGGAAGCTGGGCAAGAGAGGGGCTTCTCTGTGGCCACTGAAATTCATCAGGTTTCTCTGAATGTTTTGCTGTGGAGGTTGGCTCTATTGACGTCCCTGTGTTCATGTTGGAATCCTCTGTGACCAGTATTTCTGGAACCTGCACATTGTGTTGGCGGACCAGCTTTCGGTTTGTTGTCGACTGTTGCTGGGGTTGTTTCTGAGGCACCAGTTGATATTCTTCATGAGGTGGAGAGTTTTTTGTTGTCTCAGTGCCTTGATTCTCATTGCACAAAGATTCTTGTTTTTCAAACGAACTGGTATGCTGAATTACTGAGCATGTTTGCAACGTAGGTCTTCTGGGGCCCTCATAAACTACACTGCTTTCATCTTTACACTGTCCTGAAAAGAGAGCAGGAGAGGGCAATGAAGGAGAAGAAGGGTCATCAAATTCAAAACTCTCTTCTTTCCTTCTCTTGCGCATTGCTGAAGCTCCTGCTCTGACTGCATGGTTAATTAACTGTGAGCACTCCATTTGACTAATTACCACTTCATTTCTGGGATGATGTGCTAAGCACAGGCTTTGCTTGTGTTTCTTATAACCTTCCCAATCTTTGCATCCAGTGCCACAGGCCTCACACTCATATGGCTGTGGTTGACTTTGCTTGTGGTCAGGCACAGTGGTTACGCTGTCAGGGTAAAATGAATGAGAACCCTCATGATCCTCTTTTGTAGGTTCGGCACCAAGTGGGATTTCAATAGCTGGCTGCCGTCTTAACATCCCTAAACGACGGGATGCCTGCCTTTCAGAAGGCTGTCGTTCATCAAATGACTGACTTAGGCGGAATTTACTGGGGCCACCACTGGAGGTGTCATATGAACTAGCTGCAGATGGCATTGAGTGACTTCTCACCAGAGGGGCTGATGTTTGGCCAGCTGGCTGCTCCACATTTAGGGATGAATGATGAAATTTTTCACATGGAACTCCCATGGTGATGGAGCCACTATTTTTATAGCCCAGATCTCCAGCTTTTGGGCTATGAATAAGCGGTTCTTTCATAGATGAACTCTTTTGAGACTCTGAACTATTCTTTCTGGAAAGTGAGAATCTCCTTGGTTTTACACTGTCAATTTTACTGGTGTCCACCACTGCCTCATTGATAGTGATGAGTTTGGTAATATGGTCAATGACCTGCTTCTTGGGGACTGTGAATGGGATGCTTTTGTCCTCCTGACCAGGGGGCTGCTGGTTATGGTGCCGAGGCATCCTCTGTAGGTGTCCAAGACGTCCATACTTGCCGAGGATAATCTCTGCATAGCTTTTGGCACTTGTGTTTGGGGGGCTGTCCTGTGGCTGCTCAGTACTTTCAGAGCGAGAGAAATAGCCGGATTCTGTGCTGCCTTTACTCCCTAAAATTAGAGATGAGGCCTTTTCATCAGATGAGTCTCGAGGACCATGTTTTCCTCTGCTGAGACGCAGGGCCAGTCTCTTTTTCACGGCGTAGGAGTCATCATTTCCTCCAGGGCAATCTTTGGCCCTGTCTGTTTCATGACTCTTGATTGAGGCTACACTGCTTTGTTTTTCTGTATGGGAAGATGCTGATGATAATTGTCTGGTTTCATCTTCTGACTCAGTGACTTGTTCTTCTAAAGATCTCGGCTGTGCCAGACCTGCCTTCACCCTGTGTGTTTGCGATTTGCGGTGCTTGTACAGGTTACTCTTTGTCTTAAAAGAGAAGCCACATGGGGCACAGGGATAGGGTCTCTCACCTGTGTGGGACCGAATATGTTTCTGTAGGACACTAGGCTTTGCACATGCACGGCCACAGTAAGTGCAGACATATTTGCCTGGTCTCTGAGGCTTACGCTCACGTTTCTGTTTCGGGGTCCCCTCCTGGGTCTCTGGTTTAGATTGAGTTGGGCTACCTGCTGACGAAGTTGGAACTCCTGGTGACAAGCTAGAGACTGTGGTTGCTTTTGTTGCCTCATGTTTTTGTTCCAGTGCAGTATCTGAGTCAATGCTCTGCCGCTGGTGCCTGAGACGTTTCCGTTCCGGATGCTGTCTTCTGGACTGTTTGGGTTGCTGTTGTGTGCCATGGGGCTTCGGGGAGCCAGTTTGCTGTTGCTGACAGGGCTGGGAGGGAGACTTAGGCCGCGGGCCTCTGCGATGAGACTCTGGTTGACAATGCTCTTGACCTCCGGACTGCTCCCCAGTCGTCAGGCGACTATGCAAGGCCTCCATAAAATGGAAGGACAGCCTCAGGTAGACAGGTGGGATGTGTCTGCCTGTGCCAGGCTACAGGCCAAATCATTAACTGGATAATGGGTTTAATGTGTATCAAATTAGATCCACTCCAGTTGACTGTTAGGCTTCATAATTTTCACTTGTTTTGCTTAAACTCTATTGCTTGACAGCAGAATGATGCCATCAAATGTAGAACGGCGGCATCAAAGAAAGCAGCTGTAATATTTCATGTGTTGTGGAGCAAGTCCTCTGCCATGCTGACCTACAGTATCCCATCATGAAGCACTCAGCCAGTCTTGCTGCCACACTCTGATGCTCAGTTGACTCCACTGAATATAAGATTCTTCTGTCTTCTCAACATAAAGATCTGTGAAGACAAACAACTCATTATATAGAATCGTGTATACAATTCAGGTTTGAGAAAACCCTCTGACCCTCTGCTTGCAAAATGTGGATATTTATGTTTCATGTGTTACATCACTGTATGTGTCATAACATCCCGCTTTCACTTTCCCCTGGCTGCTGAATACTTTTAAATTAGAACGGTTTATGTAATATTTCCGTACAAAAATATATCAGCATGCAGCAAGTAAAAATGATGATTCTGCTAACGTTCCCGGAGAGAGGCAATATGTCCAATGACTGTGACAGGAACATTCCAATAACAGCACAATCTGAATTTGTCATGGTCTTCAATGATTTCTGATCAACCATGCATTACTTATTTCAAAACCCAGGACCACAATATCTTTCTGTTGGATGGCATTACATAGCCCACCCACTCGCACAAAATGAGTCAGATCTTCCTGTTGAAAGACAGACAGAGCAAAAGAAATTATGCCCAATGAAGAGTTAGTCGTTTTCACAAAGAAATACAAGATCCTTCGGGTTGAGGAGGGTGTTACTCAGCACCTTTTTCTTTTCTGGTCTTAATGAAATTGCTTTGCTTGAAGATTTCTTTGCATAATTAATTACACTGGGATTAACTAAGCGACTGTGGCATGTGAACCTGGCAGAGTGTCTGAACAGGCTCTAATTAATGCTACATGTTTGACATGTTGTGTCGTCCACTATCAGACCACACTTCCTTCAAAATCAGGATCATCAGACAGCTCTACTGTACAACACTGCCACATTGGAGCACATGTGAATGGCTCTACCTGCTTCATTTCTTTATAATGTACAGATAATTGTGTCTGCTTAACTTTGGTTCTAGTTACTTAAAAAAAAGGCCAAGCCAAACGAAGACAAGGGATGGCTGTGAGCTGTGAGTGCACACACAAGGTGACTCAGTGGAGATACTGAAGAAAACTCCCAATGTTTTTTGTGCCAGCATACTGAAACAGTAAACAAGGCATCCCACGCACTGACCAGCTGGTTTCTACACCCACGTTCTGGTGGAAGATGGCAAAGCTGCTGGATTACATCCAATGAACTGATAACAGGTTGATAACCATCTTTAGTTTAACTTGTGGGAATAGTATAGATGCCAGTATATGAATATTACAACATTACTTTTTTTATATCAAAAACAGACATACGATATGTAAGAGGTATATTATAGAAGACCATTCAGATATCCTAGGCTTAAATCTCTAGCAGTGGGACTAGTAAGCAGTAAATGTAGGTCAGACAGGTAGTGTAACTGGACTAAGAGCTTTTGGTGGAGACTCAGTCATCTTACTGAAAATAAAGCCTCCGAGCTCAGACTGTGAGGCCCCACATGAGGGTGACAATGACGGGAGTGAAATAAAATGTTAGATGAACCACTTGCAGCACAGAACTGGCACCTACATTTTTTAAATCATGCAATGCATCTGCTCATTTACACTTTCATGTGTCACACTTGCTCCAGCGTAAACATAAGATTGTTCATTTGCACCTCTCATGGTGCAAATGAACCTAGCAGGCAGTTTTTTTCCCCATCAACCCTTCTCTCCACATGGATCCTGTTTTCCCACCGTCCTTGGCTCTCAGCCTCTGTGAGTTTCTCTAGGTGAACCGTTGCAGAGCTCTGCTAGAAAACACACAACATATTTAGCAAGAACTGAATATTGACATCTTTCTATAGATTTCAAAAGATCTCCTCTAAAAGAGAAGTGTGGTTCCAGGTCTTGGGGAGTACTACTGCATTGTGAAGAAAGTTGCATTTACCCTTTTGTGGCTTCATAAAAAGCTGCGCAAAATATGACAAAATTGCCTCAAGTGGTCACTTGACTCGATCCAGTCAGGGTCGGTTGGATGAGTTAGAAAATTAAAACAAATCTGGGGGTGTGTAGTTAGAAAGAAGTGATCGTACCAGACCTCTGTTGCCCACTCCTCATCTCTGCTTGAGACTAGCAGCTCATGGCTACATTAGGCACAAGGATTACACAACAGCATCTTTTTTTAAACTGTCCACTGTGAGTCTGAAAATGTTAGAGGAGTGCAATGTTATATGGGTGGAAAACTCTTTTAACCATCGTCTGACAAACTTTCCAAAAAACAAGACCTTTTTCTAAGCAAACACTGTGCCAAATCTTATACAATTCATGACTTTGTTCCATTTATATGTTCCAGTAAGCCTGACCAGTGAGTCAGGATGCACAATACCAAGTATCCAATTCATGGAATTGGCACACCTGAATGTAATGCAGCCATCATTAATGCTACTAATCGCACCTTTCCTGCTAATGTCTACCAAGAGCATTAGCCTGTAGGGAACCTATGGAGTCTATAGTGAGGCATTAGGCAGGTATATGAGCAATCTGTGCAATATAAATCTATACTATATTTAGAGCAAAAAAGTCATTGTTGGATATTTGTCGTATGCAGTGTACATATTTGCAGAGTGTGCTCAAAATCTGCAGGTACCGAAACACATCACCTGGAGTAAAGTAAAAATAACCGTCTTCTTTGTGAAATGCCGTGTCCATTCACACACCACACAGAAATAGAATATTGTATAAATGGCTTTTTAAAAATCTTGTCAATTTCCTCTTCTCACACTAATGGGCACCCAGCGGTGGTTCCTATGGTAACGGCCCTAAACCATGTGGTAGCAGATGGAAGGAGAGCTGGAGGGCTAAATTTATCTTCCAGCATCCTCACCAACTACAGAGAGAGGGAGAGAGCGAGGCAGGCGAAGGTGCCTCCCTCCTAGAAGCTACGGCTTTTTGAGGAGAGAACAGTGCACATCTCAAAAGAAAAATCAATACTTTTGGAGTCTTGAATCCATACTACACTGCTACTCCATTCTTTCAGGAGGAAGCAGAGAGGAAAATACATATTGTACATGGGGATAGCAAAGAGCACAGGACCAGTCTCCATGAACAACTGAACAACATTATTCTAAACAGCTCAAGCACATAAATAATTTTTTAAGTTTTCATTTTGTTTTTCCCATTAAGCTTGACCTAAAAAGGCAGTATTTTAAGTGAAACAGATGCAGTATTCCAAAAGGCTAACATAACAGATTCAAGTGTAAAAAATTGTATATTGGCTTGAATATGAGCTGCTTAATAAGTAATTTCTAAAATTAGGTTCCAACTAAAAAAAAATGACATTAAAAGCATCCGGCTGTTAAGACAAACAGTAGGAATCTCATTTGATGATGAAACACAATGAAAACAGCATGCTACTTTGGACTAATTTCACTGTCATCCGAAGCCATCATCTTGCAGACTCATCTGAACTAAGCAACAAATGCCCTCATCTGTTGTTGTGTTGCCACCACAATGTCAGCTGAGCATTAGCAATGCTGTCAAGTCAGAAAGCGCAGCTTCATCAGCAGCCTGATAGTGGCGCTCTCCGGGGACAGAAGAGAGCTCCTCTGGGAGTCACTGCATACACAGCCATTCCTGTGTGTGTGTGTGTGTGTGTGTGTGTGTGTGTGTGTGTGTGTGTGTGTGTGCGCACCTCAGGAGTGCTCCCAGTCCACAGGAGGACATGCCAAGCATAGGAGGTTGGATGCACAACACAGGGAGCTCATTCACTCCCAGTGTGAGCTGTGAGCTTTAATACATACACAGCCCACGGACCACTCACTATATGCACTCTCCCTCTCCTTCATTCACACACACACATACACACACACACAAAAACACCTTCACTGCAGAAGCTGCACTGCCTGCATTTGTTTAAAACAGCAAAAATATTCAGCTCGTTTCAAATGTCTCTGTTTGCTCAGAGTATGTTCCCACAAATGATTCTTGTTTTTTTCCACCACTCACTGGCTCATTGATGTGGCAGCGTTTTGCAATAACAAAGACCTGAATGGAGAAAATTCCCCAGCCCTCACATCACGTCACTCACATCACCTCACACACATCAAAATCACTGCAGATGACAAAAAGGATATCAATGGCTTTTCTGGGGTTTTTTTACCTGGTAGCAGGTGGTGCTGTCCTCCGATTGTGAATGACTAGAGATGGGGAGAGCAGAGAGAGGCAGAGAGGGGTGAAGGGAAGGAGAGAGAGAGAAAGGATGAATGAGAGTGACGGTGAAGAGAGAGGGGTGATCGAGTCTCCGCTCTACGTGCACTGGGCTGACAAACAGGTAGCTGGGTATATTATGCGTATGAATGAGGAGGAGGGGACACTCTTTCCCTGTCTATCTCCACCTCTTTCATACACCCCCCCCCCCGCTCACTGTCTCTCTTTCAGGTCAAAGTGAAGTAGCAGCTCCTTATTTGGAAGTTGACGTAAGCTTGTGTTTCTTTTGGCAGTGGTCTCGGGCTGCACAGCTGGCAGAGCGGTGAGAGCTACAGTGGCAGGGTGAGTGGCTGGTGTTTTAATTTGACTGGGAGAGGGGGCGGAGGGGCTTACTTCATATTTTTGAAACACAGTTTCCCCATTCAGGTCTCATTTTCCGGCATAGGTGGAGAGCTATTGCTGCTGCATTCTGAGAAAACCCCTGGAAAATTAGAAAAAATATAAGGACCCGTATGGAAAACAAGAGCACAGGGATCCAGTTTAAGAGCTGCTCTGGAGAGTGTCCACACACCACAGCACGGCAGTCTTGCTTCTGCCTGGGGTCTGGCTGAAACGGGTCCAGGCAGCTCTGACATCACTCTATGCTCTTTTTTTGCCGTGGGTCCCCCCCCCTTCCCTCTGACTTTTTTTCAGCAGCGTGAAAGCTTGCAGACATGTGGAGCATTGAGGGAATACCAGGCGGTGGGATGAAGGCCGGCGGTCAGCCACTCATCTGGCAGGGCGTGAAAAGGGGAAGATGAGAGGGGAATGGAAGAGGGCCCAGGGTGTCCATCCCGCACCAGGCAACAGAGAGTCTTTGTGACTAGGGCTCCAAATTTGAAAATGGTATGTGGAGGCCAGCTCTGATACTGACATTTCTGGATTAAGGCAGCTGACAGACAATTCCTTTCAAACAGCATTTGGACCATTACCTGCTGCTAAAAGTCACCAAAGTTTGTCATCATCAGTGTGGGTGTAGTTTTAACCTACAATACCACAAACTTTTTTTTTCATATAAACAAAATACAATCTGCATTTCCTTCAACCTGTTTTCACATGCATTTTTAATTTGCACATGAAAAAAAAAGAAAATGAAAACGCTGGAAATTTGAAAAAAATTTGAAGTAACACAAGTTTTTTCTTGTTTTTTTTTTTTAAAGTTGCTGTACCCTGTAGCTTCTGCTCCACTGGAGAGATGAAAAATTCCAGCATATATTAATACATGAAACAAACAAAAATGCCATATTTCCATCACATTTTCCACTTTGTTTTCTTTCATTTGAGGTTTAACTGGAGCTATTTCAATAATGTATTCTCATTGTGTATCAGTATCTTTTGGCATTTTCAAGAATTCTGAACAGAATCTGCAGAAGTATTTCAATGAAACCTTGCTTCTGTCCTAGAAAAACACACTGTTATGTGTACAGTGAAGTTCTAAATATTCATTGCATTTGAGGCCCAACCCCCAATGCTAATGTCGCATTTATGTCAATTTGAAACAGTGTCAAGAATGAAATAACTGCTCGCAGTCCACACAACGACCAGCTGTGGCTAATACAGACAGCTACAGTAATATTTGTGTCAGAGCAATAAGTGGTCCTGTAGCTACTTTTGGCAACTACAGCCAATTACATTTATACAATCAGACTATGGAAAACTGGCTTTTCTTGCACAACATATATCCAAAACAATCTAAATTCCGACACAGGACGAGTAAACAATGGCTACTTTTAGGTTGCAATCACAGCATGTCACATTATTTAACAGGATAGTGTTAGTTAATTTTCAGCTGCTCTTGCATTCTTGTTGGTTTATCACTGAAGAAATGTTCAAGTACCCCACTGTCAACCACAACTGCACTTCCCATGTGCTTACATCTGCAAGCCAGCTGTTAAACCCAAAAGGAAAAGGTATAATTGTTCTATGTAAGCAGTGTGTATTCATGACCAGAACTGTAACATTATTTGCTATGTTGATACTGATAATGTTGTTAATATTACAGTACACATAATTATTACAAGCTCTTTGCTTGGAGTGATACTGAGCTAACAGAATGACTGCAGTTATCTACTTGATACTTTCTCATGTTACAACTATTTGTTTTTAGGTTGTGAAATCTTCCCACTGTATGATACAATACAATAATTTCTGTATTTCTATGATAGTCTAGCTCTTTATATAGTGTACAATTAGTAGTTTTACAAACCTAAAAATGTACAATAATTTAGTCACGTCAGTCTTTTCCATATGGCGAAAGCTGGTGGTAGATGGTTGAGATGACTTTGAACAAGCAATTATTAAACAATTATTCATCATAGATAACAATCAGTATATGTCAATATAACTATGTCATTATGGAAAACTGAACCTGGATCTGCTATAAAGCTTCCAATCACATGTCTGCTGAAATCACATGTCATCACTCACAATCTCTTGTCCCTGCTGGTAGAAGCATGTGTGTATGTACTTGACATGACCTGAACGAACAAATATGGCACATGGAGAAAAAGAAATGGAGAAACTGCAGGACTTCATTTACTTGGCAACTTTGTGTACCGTTACAAAGCTGTAACATTAGCGGCCTACTGGGCAATAAGGCCAAAACTAATACGGATTAAGTATTAGCTTTGGATTAGCTTCGGCTTTTGGTTTAGAAGCGCTTCTTTTGGTGATATTATATAAACACAGAAGAAGTACAGATAGCTGGAAGCCAAATACACCTGCAGAGCTGACTGCAAACATGGTGAGCAGCTCCCGCTCAGGCCTGTGTCGCTAATCAGAGGAAGAGGAAGGACTGGTTTAAAACAGAGCATTTCAGACAGAGGGTGAATAGAGGTGCTGCAGCAATGGACAATATGAGAAAAATGATGTGTTTTAAAAGCTAAAAGTATGTAAACCTATTCTAGTAGACACCTAAAATAAAAGTATGAACCTGAAAATGAGCATGGAATGGCCTCTTTTTTTGTTCTGCTTTTTTTTCCAAAATAACCCATTGCCATTTATGACAAATTACTGTTTATTGAGGCCTAAATCTGCTGAAAATAAAGGTGGTTTTTACTTTCAACACATTTTGGTTTGTTGTTGTATTTTTTAAGTATGACATGAAGACTAATATTGGCTCAGTAAATCGGTCTTACTCCACTTGTCAGCCATTCTGGAGGTGACAGAGCTGCCAGTGTTGAGCTCTTTCACAGGGGAGTTTTGCCTCTGTGCAGCTGGGGCTTGTCTGGATGGCCTTGTCACAGTGTGAACATCATGCTACCAAACACATTTCCTCAACGGGAATACTTCTTTTTCTGAGGAATGTAGGACGGGAAGGGATGCAAACAAAAAGATAAGGCTGAATTCATTTTGTACCTCAAGCACTACAATACATTAACATTTTCCAGTGGCTGAATAGAAATGATGGGCTATTTTTAAAGATGCAGATGTAGAGGGTAAATCTGCCTAATTTCAGTTTAGCCCCCATTTTATTTGCAGAATAGCCTTTATCCCTCTTCTAAAGCAGACATAAACCTGTGGCGAAGGAGAAAGGGTCTTATAAGCAAAAAAAACCCCACACAACAATGCTTTTCTGAAATTGAAAGGCTTTTATTTGTATAGTACTTTTTGGAATTCTGTATAATAATTACCAGCAGGAGAGTCGACTTA
This sequence comes from Centropyge bicolor, assembly GCA_037975185.1. NCBI lineage: Eukaryota > Metazoa > Chordata > Actinopteri > Pomacanthidae > Centropyge > Centropyge bicolor. Next base: position 123,709 of record JBBMOC010000089.1, read on the forward strand.
ATCCATCCCTTTCCTTACTGGCATTCACTGGCATCACTGCCTATTGTGTGAACTACTGTGAAATCACAACATGACAAAAGCATGTGTGCATGTAAAAATCACAATTTATGGACGTGCTTAAAACAGGTCAAGCACTTTGCCTCTCTCAAGAATTACAATAAAATCTTGTGTTTCCATTTTGTGTCGTCCATCTCATCATTTGGGTTATCTCCAACAGTGATCTACGTTAGAGCAGACTTTAGCAGGCCAAGGCCGGGACAGATGACGTTCAGCCTAACAGAGCACAGGATTCAAGTAAAACCCTGGGGGCACATCAGGCCTCTGGCTGGATGAGGAAACATTAAATACATACTAGTGTACCACTTGTTCTATTACTCATACATGGTGCCCATACAATCAAGAGGGGCATCAAGACTATCAGTTAGTGCTGTGCACTTTTAATGTGGCTGTCCCAGCTTTGTGGGTCTGAGGAAATTACTGGAGTGACATCATTTGAGTGTCTTTTTTTTATAACAGAAAGCTTGTGTTACATTCAAAAAGGATATGACATGTGTTCACGGCACAGGGATGGGTTTTCAAAGTCCGACATTCTGGGCTTCCACTCAGAGAAAATCAAGACAATTGACTTTTTCACATTTGGCAAAATGGTACATTTAAAAAGTATACCAAATCAGCTATTAGTAGTTACTGTTTGCAATGTCCCCATGAATGTACAGACAACTATTACTATTTTTTGGCTATTTATTCATGATGGATATCTGAGATAACAAAGCACTGAATTTAAAAATAATTGTATGACGTCTGTGTGTTCAGGTCGGACCGAGTTGCTGAAAAGATGTACCTGCTGTAACATGCCAAATCAGTGCACCAACAACTAATTTCCTGTTGATTTTCCTGTCTTGAAACATCTGCATACAGTTGAGTAAAACCCTATAATATCACAATCAATACAAATTTCATTCCTAGACCTTTGACTTGCAGCAGTCAAATGTCCATCAAAGTCAAAGGCAACAACAGTGACAGGTCAAAATCTGATTTTACCTAAAAGATCAATATTGGCAAACACGTATATCGGTCCAACCCTGGTTGGTTGTGGTGGAGTGTCAGCGACATCATCCAAGCTTAGGACAGTGCTGGCTCCATCCTGCAGAGCCACAGAGGGAGTTTCTGGGCACTGTGCCACCTGTCAGAGGGGAGAAAACACAGGCAGTGTCCTCCTCAGCATCCCAGTGGTCCAGGGCTTCACATATGGCCCTTCAACACCACCAAGACAGCAGAATCTGTCACTGCCTCTGCCTCCGACAGTACAGGGTGGTCTGCTCAGGCTGTATTACTGAGCTGATGATGACCTATGAAATGCATTATCACTGTTGAAAATGTGGGACTGCATGTTGGAAGAGTATACTGTAGGTTCAGAATATAGATGGCACAGAAAAAGAGGGCCTTTTTTATGTACAGCGTGTGTATCTGGCTATAAAAATAACAGTGTGTCTGGATCTAGAAGGTTGATGTATGAGTATGTGTGTGCATATGTATGTAAGCCCAGTCAATAAATCCCAACATATAACCATAGCCACAGGTCCCCTTACTTCCCTCCAGACGCCCAGCCACAGACAGACCAGAGACCCCCCTTCCACTACCACCAACAACCAGAACGGAACAGATGCCCCTCTCAACCTCAACGTGCTCTGACAGCCACAGAAAACAGCGGTGTGGCCAGCACATGGTAGGCTACGCTGCCGCAATTTATAGAGTCCACAGAGAGAAATAGCCATCTGAGTTCTCAAAACTGTCTGAAGGGGGAAAAAAAGGCTGCGCTTACTGGACTGACTACTGACTTCCAAACAGTGGACCATGTTGACAGATGTTGTGCAGAGCTCAGCTGTGGTGGGTGGTGCTGGTTGAAACCCTACTACCAAATGTTCCAATAACATACTAATTCCATGTACGTACAAATGTACCTTTATGGACCAAAGAGGCCTTTGTGCATACTCAAAGTGCAATAATTAAGATTTTTACTGTGCATTACAGTATGCAGCACCACGACCGTAACACACACCTATTAGCCCCACTCCTATCTAGTGCTGCACAGTAGTTGAAAAACCTTACAGTGCAATATTTCTTTTCTGCAATATATATACATACATATATTAGGATATGAAAAAGTACATCCTTTCACAAGATGACTCAAATATTTCTATTTATAAATTAATCTTTCTCGGATTTTTTGTCTCAGGTTTGACACAGTCACATCTGGCAATAATAAATATAGAACAGAATTGAAATAGCTCAAATCAAATCAAAACAATAAAACAAAAAAAAGCACATAGCAATGAAATATACAGGACATCACCGAAAACCAGTGCTGCAAAAACACATTGACCACATTTCAATTCAGTTTTCAATAAATGTACTAATTCAAGCAAGCAAGGCAATATTGGTGTGTTTGTCTGAAAGACTTTGTTTTCCTCATAACTCCAAAACAGTTCAGTTACAATCCATTAAATAACCACAAAAAGAAGGACAACACAAAAGTCAATTCTGGATTTAACCACTGATCCCCAAAAAACAAATCAAATCCAGAAATCAAAATGGAAATGGTAGTGTCTGTATCATGGATAAATAATTAAAAGTCAATACAGTGTTAGCTCCCATCATTCCTATCAACGTTGCTAAATATCGCACAAAGCAAAATAAAGCCACTTCCTGCTGTAAAGAAATTACCCGTATGCCCATAGAACATGCACCTCAAAGACCAGCCACGCCAGATAACTTCCAGTTAAGCCCTTCTGCTAACTTGAATGGGGTTAAATAATTTAATAGTGCCACACTTATAGACTTTCCAAATGTTATCGGAACCAATAGATCACATTCTGATAGTGACATGAGTCATTTTGCTGGAGTTGTGAGCTCATAATATTTATCCACAGCTTTCACAGTGTAAGTCTATGGGAAAGTCTTTTTGGGACAGTGTACATCACATAAAAGTGAGCTAAGATAGCAGACACAGTCTCTGCCATAAAAGGAACATTGGCGTCCAACTGAGGGTTGATGCTATCAAAAAGAAAGTAAGTACACTGCCAGTTGATACCAAGAGGAAGGCGACTCTCTCGTTAGGGTCTGCCATAATTCCCTTACTGAATAAGTTCGGTTTGTTGGCATTTTGCTTGTTCTGTAAATGCACTAAGAGAGCAGCAATATGGACTAAATACATTAGCCAACACTACCTGAAAGAACAGGTTAACCATTTAAGTTTAAAGAGATTATTTAGGATTTGATTTACAACCCCAATTGCAAAAAAGTTGGGACGCTGGGATACAGTATGAACATTGATGCAGAAACAGTTCATTTGTAATGGCATTTTTCCTAAATCAGGTCCTAACAGTAATTACCATGGCTACCAAACAGTTAGATAGGATCTACAAGACAGGAAGTTTCCATTAGTCAGTGAGGTTTGCAGCATAAGATATGCCTTTATTCGTCCAGTCTCAGTAGGGAAATTCACAGCATCGGCATTAGTGCCACCAAGACCAGCAACTCCTGGAGAAACTCCGTCTAGGAAATATCACACATCTACCAGGTTATTCCTCCTCCTGCCACAGAAGAAGAAGGCTTACATTTGTAAAACAAATTGGCTACTGTTTTCCAAACTGACCACCCTCTTCACCAGCTGCTGGACAGACAGCGACACTCGGTCTCCAACGGACTGATTCAGCTCCGCTGTCACAAGGACAGATACAGGAAATCTTTCCAGCCACAAGCAATAAGACTGCAATAAGTCTGCAGCTCAGTCTGGCAGAGAAAGCACTGGACTCCAGTGTTGTAGTTTCTTGATAGTTTCTGATGTGTTTGCACTAGATGAGGTCACTTTCTGTTCCCTGCACAACATTTTGCATTATCTTGCACATCATCTCTACCTCTACCTCATCTGATCAGGGGCTTATTCGGCATATGTTTGTGGCACTGTATGTTGTTTTTTGCACTCTATGTTGTTTTACGTCATGTAACCTCTGTGTTCAATTTATAATGTACTGTGCTGTGTTGTTTTTGTTTCAACTGTAGCTGCTACAACAAAAGAATTTCCCAGTTTGGGACAAATGAAGTACATCCATCCATCCATCCATCCATCCATTCATCCATCCATCTATCTATCTATCAAATAAATGGTGGCTTTAGTTAATTGGTCCTTAAATTCATGGTGGCAGTACATCTGACAACTGAGGTTGGGAACCATTGTACTACAGGGGTGTCAATTGGTGCTAATTGTAAAAGATTACATTTTTCTGCCTGAAAACGAAGAAAATTATTAATGCGTGATGCCCAGGCTCATTCACATGATGCATGCTACATTTTTCTATACAAGAAAGTGTTCCATTTCTGTTTGAGGGGCACATAAAAACCTGTCAGGGACATTAAGACCTACTATATGAAGCAGTGCTAACAATAAGACTCAATTGCATTTATGAGAATTTTAAAAGACTTATTTTATGAAATGACAAATAAATCACTGTGCCAGTGCTTTTTCCTCTGTTGATCAGTTATATGCCTCACTTTGGCTCCACTGCAGTCTTCCTACTTTGCTCTGCACTGGTTGTTGACTGGCAACTCTCTGACTCTGACTGAGACTCAATAGAGCCTGTTGTCTGTGAACCTTGTCCTTTGTGCCTTGCAGTGGACTATGTCAACCTTCCCTTCTTGAACATCTGAATGGCTGTCTGACCGCTGAGCCTGAGGGCATACTTGGATGTTGGCTGGATCGCTTTAAAGGTTGCCATTCTCACTGTGGTGTTTTTGTTGTTGAACTCTTCCATGGTGTTGAATAATGACTCCACCTTGGGTCCATGAAAAATGGCGAGAGTCCAACCACTGTCAATCCCAATTGCCTACCTTTTGTTGTAACCATCAATGTAGAATCAACATTGTCACACAGGGCTGGCACCAAGTGGCCCATCATCCTTGCCAGTAGCTTCAGGAATATGCCAATCTCTGACTGACCTCTAACCAACAGATCAAGATAAGACAGAGATTGATATTAGTGTTTTCAAAATAAACGTGTTAATTTTTTGCCATCAATGTTAAATACTCAATACTAACATAATAATTAACACAGCTGCATTCAATTTACATCCTGTAGCAGCAGATCTACAACCTAAACTAATCTCCAAACTATCTCCAATTTACATTACAGGAGCGTGGAACTTGTGGGTGAATAACAAAGCCTTTAAATGAGAAGGCAACTAATGCCTTGGCTAATTGGATAGTGAAAAACTGCCACCCAGTGAACGCAGTAGAAGATGATGGACTGAGAGAAATGATTCAAATTGCATCAGAAGACATCTCCTATAATCTTACTGACCATGTTGGCAAATGGGATTTTATGCTCATTGAAGAAGATCACTAGGCCGTGTCTAAATAATCATCAGTCCCCATTAGGACTTCAGTTGATTCAAGGTGTTCAACTACCACATGCTTCAGCTCCTGATTAAAGTAGCTGGCTGGAATTGACCTTCTTATATGAGTTTGATGTGCTGAGACCAGTTGGTCTCAAAAGACGATAATAAAACTTTACCCTTTCTTTCAACCTGGTTCATGGTGTCCTTATCAATAGTATGATCTTTAATAATTTAGCCCCAGGGCTCATTTAATACTGGGTTGTAGTACTCACCCCTAATTACAGGCAAAACAGCATACACCAGATACAATGGCTTGCTATCCTGTACCATGACATGCTGATCAATGGGACTATAGCTACCTTAGCTAGCTACAAGAAACCTGCATAATCACCTTGAAAAAAGGTTGTTTACCACGAGTGTGTTCCACACAGTCTAGAAATGCAGCCAGCTGCCTGACGCAGCTAAGAGTTCCAAGTTTACGGTACAAGGCGCAGCAGAGTTTACCCGACAGACCAGACAGGAAGAGGTTAGCTCGCACATCAATGTGACGAGTCATGACCTGCCCTACTCTCCCTGTGAATGGTTACTGCCTTCATTGGTTGAGTTGGTTAGGTTTGGGCATGAGGAGGGAGATTTGTTAGGGTTAAGTTAGAATATCAGTGGCTAACCCTCTCCCCCAACATAATGCAACCCCGCTCTACCAACTGACTCTACGTATCCAAGAACCCTTAGACTAAGTTATGCAACATGAGACAGATTTCCATGTAGATTGGTGATACAAGTTTTGCTTTTGTTTTCAGCAGAAACATTTTTTTAGTAAGAGGTGTTTGCCTTCCGAGATTGGACGCCCTATGATGTGACTACTGCACGTGGCCATCGTAATGTTGATGCTGAAAAGATATACTGTGCAGGCCTACTCCCAAAACTATGGACTTTCTGACATTTCTCACATTTTATTTGTCAGTTAACTGCTGACTGCTAAGGTGTGACTGTTATTTTCTTATTGCTGCAATGGTTTTATTTTTGTTTTAAGTTTGGCCTGTGGGCCAACAGTGGCCCTCGAAACATTTTGTAAAGCCTTGAACACAACATGAAACACATGCAGTATATTTTAATCATTCTATTTAAATCCTTTAATTTTCAGTATCCAATACACTACTACTGCATTTAACGCCTCTCTAACAAAGCTACTGGCAGAGCCGTTTCTTGCTATGCGGACTATGCATATGGCCCCTAAGCCATCAGGGGGCCCCAGCGCTGAATGTTCAGCCTCATCTGAGGAGAATTAAAATGGCCGGTCTTTATCTGTAGCTATATGTGTTTATTATATCCCTTGTCTGCTCTGTCATCATTCATTGGAAGTTGTCTTTCAGATATTTGGCAGTTAACATTACTTTAGGATTACTTATGAGTAATTTAATTTATTTATTTATTTATTTTTTTAATTTAAAGTAAGCATTTTTTTTAAACACTCTGTGTGTGTTTTATTTATTGATGTATAGAGGATTGTTGTTGTCCTTGTATTATTGTTTTTTATCAGTCTAACTTGCCTGAGTGGCTCTACTTAAGATGTTTGATTTTAATATGAGAGGCTTTTAGGACTGTAGCCTGCTCGTGAAGTGTAATAGATTGTGGCATCTTAGTGGACCATGTAACAGTTAGGAATCTCTCCATCACAGTTTGACGAACTAGGGGCCCCCAACAGTATCTTGCTTAGGGCCACCACAAAGCTGGAAACGGCCCTGGCTGTTGGTTACATGGGAACTAAAGGCACCTCTTGAGTGTCACGGGAATTACGTTCTGTCATCAATGCTAGAGCTGTATTTTGTTGAATGACTCTGCAGTTTAATGTGAAAGTGAGATGGAAAAGCCGCCCTGAAAAAAGCTGTCTGGTTGAGGAGGAGGTCTCAGAAAAAAATGGATAATCTTATATAACTATAACAGCAAAAGTTTAACACCGAGAGCTGAAACACAATCAATTCAAATGATATAGCTCACATATTTCATTGTAAACATCAGACTTGACAAACACCATGATTTCCTAAATTTAGTTTGTTTTCAATTTGGACTAGCACTTGTGCAGGAACTTTTTGCTAAGTGTCAAAGAATAAAGTTGAAAATCTGGCAGTTATTTCTTCATCTTTGAATTTTGTCTCTATTAGATCATCTGAGTGTTGGTGACACATGTGAGCAATGCTCCCATTTCCTAGACAAAGCAACGTCTGAGAACTGCCAACTAATCGCCTGCCAGTGAAACTGTGACCACCTGTCTGATACGTCTAAGAGTCCCGTCAATAATATGTTATGAATTTTATTTTTATTGATGCATGACTGCGATTGTATGCATTTTATTTTCAACCACATGGCTTGGTATCAAAAATAAAAACTGATATTTGCTTTGCATTATCCTTGTCAAATTTTACAGGGAGCTGATGTGCATTGACAGATGTGCAGCATTGACCACAAAAGCATTCCAATCCCTTAACAGTTTCAGTCAATCACGCTCTGCATACTGATCTGTACGGGTGGTCCACCACCAAAGCCCTATTTTGAGCCAGGAAAACCATGCTTAGAGGCCACTGGAAGTTGTGCCAGACACTGGCTGATGTTTCTGCAGTTCCTTGGTCAGCAAGTCAGGCTGATAAAAGTCCATACTTCCTACTGTAAATGATAAAAACAGCAGAGGAATGGATTTGAATACGTAACTACATACTTGCAAATAGTGACACGGTTAACAATAATCATTGGAATATAGCAACTGTAATGTCTTAAAGACAGAGTATTTGGATATTTGAGATTCATTTTCTGTTCTCTAACATAAACTAAACTCAATGTATACCCTATAGCTAAACCAACAATGGTCAGTCTATAAAGGAAATACTCTTATACTGATATTTAAAGACATAGGCTCACTGAAAACAGGTTCATTTACAGAAAGGTGGGGAAAGCATTTATTTAGAGCATCAGCAGCCCAAATCAGGTACAAGAAAAGAGGCACAAAGAACCATAGAATGAGAGGAATTGTGCAAGCAAAGAGAAAACAAGTTGAAAATAGAGGAAATGCTAAATATAGGAAAAATGACCAGCTACTTGCTATATTTGTCCCCACATCTAAGTTAGGTTGTTTCTGTGGGTGTCTGTGGTCTCAGGGTGTGAGTGGAGGATTTGGTAACCCACTACCTGAAACTGTGACACAGTTTGCATACATTCACCACCGTCATGGTGACAAAGGCATACTGCTGAAGGCCTACACCTACAGCCAAAAGAATAGCCAGCATCTCCTTAAGACTGTGTGAATCATCATTTCTGGATTTGAACAAGTAATTCTTGGAGACAGAATTCAAAGATTCATACTACCTGGTGACTTGCACCTACTCACTCACATTTTCTCAACCAGAGGAATTCAGGTTTTCACGCGCTGATTCATTCGAAAGCATTGGCATCATTATAGTAGCAAAAGAGTCCAATCAACGCTCTCTCCAAACACTCAAGCATCTTCTACATCCAAAATCATGAACACAAAATACACACTGCTCCTCAGAGGTTTTGATGTTGATGTGATTATCTAATCAACACTTCTTTACATTTTTATTTATTAGCATTGTTCTGATCAATAGTCATTAGGTCTTGCTATTGGACAACTTAATAGAGCATTTTAAAAGCATCCCCTACTGTCCCACAAGGCAAACTACTTCAAACAATCATTTATGCTTATGACTGTAATTTAAATTATGACTTGGAATTGGCCGCTGCAGTTTGAAAATTTTATTTTTTCCCACGTTAAAACATTAGTTCGAATTTCAAATATAAGGCCCCATTACAATACAATTTTAAAGCATGGTACTTGGGATTTCTCATCTCTGAAAGAGGCCAATCAGCAGACTTTGAGTTGGGATTGTTTTGTTTATTTCCAAGGTCATGAATGCACTTCCAGCTAATATGGATGAAAAAGCTGCCACGTTTGTATATCAATGGATGCATATCAATGACAACTGAGCAAACTCCCTCTGCTGATGAAGAAAGTTGAAAGCTCTAGAAAAAGTTGGAACCTTGGGTTGGGAGTGTTTTGTTGAACTACGAGGTCAAAGCTGAACATTCATTCTCAAATTTCAAACGCTATCAAACACAAAAATTCTGATTTAAATGACAAACTCTCAGATCAAAGAATGAAGACTTTGGTATTTAGCTGTTTTGGTCTGTACCAAAAGAAGAATTGAGCTTCCATACCTAGCAGTACTTCAGTTCTACAATTCAAAAAGAACATAATAACAGTGGTTTGAGGTTGAGATGGTGTGAAGATGTTTCAAACCAAATCACTACCAATATCAGAGCAGTGAGAGTGCACGGTGTATCAGTGCATGAGAAGAGCCAGGGAGAAAAGCCAAATCAGGAAGCTAATGGAAACCAGTGAATAGCTGATAACAACTACATGCAAAGTCTTCACAGGAGCCTGAACGCATGCAGCGGGCAGTAACTCTGCATGATGTGATATAACTCAGATGGATCAATACTAACACTGTTGAGCCTGATGCATCTGGCTGGGCTGTGCGCTGGGTTAAGCAGGATACAGAATACAAAACAATACACCCCAACCTGCTTTCATTTCAAGCCAAAAAAAAAAAAGTTGCTGACCTTTTGTGCATCCACTTCATTAAGACACAGTTCATATCAGAGGCCAGCATGCCAATTTTTTTGGGGAAAAAAGCTTGGATAGAACCCATCTAAATACAATGAGCTTTTTTTTTTTTCATGAGCTAGAAATGCAAACCAGTCTGCTTGGATCTTAAGGTGATGTAATGCAGGGAGAGAGCAGCCATATGTTCTCTTATTTCACCAACGGTGGATCAACAGACAGGGATGAGGCAGTCTGCCAAAGAGCCTGCCTGTCCAAGAATCTTTATCTTCCACACAGAGAGACAGGGAGAAGCTAGTGTTACTGTAGGCAGCTGTAATATTTTGACATTTTACACTCACGATGCAAAGCGATGACTGGGACGTAGCTGCCAATTGTACTGCGGTGGACTGGTAGATGCCAGCTGAGTCAGCAGTGGCTCAACGTGAAGCCAGGGTATCTAACAGGCCAGGGTGATAAAATGATAGTGATAGGTACTGGTGGAAGACACTTCATCAATAGCAATAAGAAAATTGTTTGATAGAAGGTACGATTTCATTTAAATCAATTAAATACAAATCCATTAAAAGCACATAAAGAGCCAGAGCCAGAGCCAACAGCCAATCATTCAGCATCAGCATTACCACATGACCATGTTTTGGAAAAATGTTTCTGTGCCTATGACGTTTTATTACAAGTTAAAAACTGTTTCAAGTGAATAATCCCTACAAATGAATAGTCAATGGAGTATCAACACTCAACTGTGTCAGACTATGACAGCAACGTGACCCAGTGATGGGCATCGGGTGAAGGCCACAGGTGCGTCCATAGGCCTTACCTTTAGCCTGGCAGCTTCATGCTCATCTCAGGAGATTGAAATATGCACAAGTGTCCAAGCCCTAGGTGTCCAAGCCATCAAGTTCCCAAGGTTGTGTTGCTGTGACACACTGTATACATTACCACAAACCTATCAATTATTATTGACAATTATGTTCTATTATGTTAAATTTCATCGCTCATGATCCTGGACAAAAAGACCTACTGAGGGGTAAATCCATAAAAGAGATACAACTGCCATTACATAACACAAAAGCCCGCGGTCTAGGACCATATAGTCCTCTCCGCTCAGAGAAAACACGACCTTGATCGACGGTGACAATGTCAACAGGAGTAAGCGGAGGACACACAGTGTGGAGTGGACGTGAGTGTGATGCACCTCGGTCAGCTTCCTTGCACTCTAAAATACTTTCTCCTCAGAAAGTGCGCTACATATGCCATGCATGTGCCCACACTAAATTAAAGCCACTATAATTACCACTGCGTCGTTCAGCTCACTGTTTGGATCTTGCGGTCTGCAGCTTTATTATTTTGGTTCACTCGCATTAAACTTGCTTCCAGCAGCTGCAGGCAGCTGTTTTCAGCTCTGGTAACTGAGAGCTACCTGTCTCACGTCAAACAGCAGGCAGACACAGTTAGAGACTAGCTGGTGAACATAGTGGAGCATTTAGTAGCTAAACAGAGGGATATATTTTTGGTGGAGACCAAAATGGAGCTAGAAGGTGAATATTGGCTCTGCCACTTTGTTTCTGCTGGATATGTAATCAAGCAAATGTTTATCAGCACTAACACATTTCTAAGTTAATAAAAAGTCAATGTGTTTGCAACATGTTGCACTCACCCAGAAAAAAGCATCTGGCATCAGGCTAATATTAATTTGATATATTTTGAAAAGTACATGAATTCAGTGGATTTAAAATATATAGGCATCTTATTTAATAATTTGCAGCCACATTCAACCTCTTAAAATATGTGTTGAAACAAGCGATTGGTGAAGTCATTTAGTCTACAGCTAACCAGCCAACCACTCTGATTATAATCATCAGTTTTAGTCATTTAAGATTCATAAATGTCATACATTTTCTGGTTGCAGCTTACAACTGTAAAAATAATATCTCTGGGTTGTTTGACATTTTGCAGACTAAATAATTAATAAAAAAATAAATTCACAGATTAATCGATAATGACAGTAACAGTCAGCTGTAACCCTATTATGGACTACAGACATTTAACATGTCAATAACATGTCAAAATATGAAGCCACTGGATATCCATCTCCTCAAACTTATGATATCACTAACAATAAGAAGAATATATAGGTGCAATAACTGAAGCCTTATGCGTTCAATCTGACTGCAACATATTGGCTTTATAATAATGACCTAATAATGACAGTCAAATTTAATGTTGTGTGAATTACAAGAGAGCAGGGTTAGCGCTGGGCATCAAAGTGGGCACATTTTGTGACTTGTGTGTGCGTGTGTCCACTATTTGTGAATGAGAAGTGCAGCTGACAGGCCTTCTGCCTGACAGGCTGCTTTCTCCACGGGGGTCGCACAAACCAGAGGCCCTTCCACCTCACAGAGCAACCCAAGCTGGGTCCATACGCTCGCCTCCAGGGTCACTGACGGCATCCAACCCCTTCCAGCAAAGGGCGGCAGCTCAGCCAAGGGCCTAACAACTCGCAGCGAGTGCGCACATGCTCTGATTCCCATGCACCTCCACACACACACACACACACACACACACACACACACACACACACACACACACACACACACACACACACACACTGCATGTAAACACGACACTTAACACCCGAGCATACGGTGTTCACAAAGCACACGTGCAAGCTCTTGTGCCAACACGCCTTCCTGTGCATTTGCAAAGGCGAAGATGCAAACACACACAGCGAGTGTATTCTTTCATTAACAAGCAGGAGAGTCAATTTCCGCTCCCGTCGTCTCGGGCCAGCTGCCGACGGGGAGGAAATCTGTTTGCTTACGGCAGTTTTGACATTTAAGCTTGTGTCTCTGCTGCTGGGGGAAGTCCTGAAGATTGATGACCGGGGCCACCCCAGGGGTCCCCTGCTGCATGACGAGCTGGAATGTTGTCACCCATATCTGGACGTGTGTGTGTGTGTGTGTGTGTGTGCATTACACATCCCAACTCACATGTGAATGCTGGTTGCATGACACATCTTAAATCATAAAAACACAAGGTTTTGCGCAAGGAATCTATGATTTATTACTGCTGTAGTCGCTTACAGTTAAAAAATGGTATTTTCCAGGTTCGAAGGCAGGAACAAGTAGTCTGATGATATATTGCATCGGGAAGAGATTTGTTCCAATAAGAGTAATGCAAGTTCAGCATTATGTACAGTCACCACTGTAGGGAATGGTGAGTGGTCATTTCCTACTTCCTCTTACACTACTAAACTGTAATGTTGTGATGTCCTGAACTGGCGTAGAGGAGGCTTGGAAACATTAGTACACCATAGAGGATATATGTTAACCACGACTGTGTGAACCTCAGTACTTATGTGTTACTAACTGACCATAGGTGTCCATAGAAAAGAAATGAAATTGAATTCATACGTAAAGAAAAAATTCATTGGCAATTAATTTGATGATGGGCTAATTATTTCATTTCAAGACAAACTGCCAAATACTAAATTAATTCTTTTTTGGATTGTGGAAAATGTGAAACTATATTTTATTCAATATTTTCTGACATATTAGAAACAAAACTTTTAATCAAATCACAAATTAAACAGCAGATTATGATTATAAATGGACAATGAAAATAATCATTAGTCGCTGCCTTTTCATATTAAAACCAGGAAGTTGTCTGAATCACTGGTTCAACTCAGAAATGTGAAATACACACTTTATAAAGACCTCATTAAGGTTTACTTCAGCTAAGTAACTACAGGAATCTGCTTCTTGGCAGGGTCCCTGGCCAGGTTCGAATTAATTGAATTAATTAAATCAATATGTTGCCAATTTTGATGATTCTATTTAGGCAAAGTTTCTGTCTGGCTGCTGGTGGTCAGACCAACTTTTAACTTTTCAGAACTTTGCTTCTTTTGTTGAATAAAAGAAATGAACTGGTTTGCAAAAAAGCATTCTGAGGGTGGTGTGAAAAACCTGCCGTAATAGAGAGAGCGAGGTGTCACTGGTTGACGTGGATGTGATTGTAGGGTTATCATTTTCAGAAAGACAAAAAAATTTGGACGCATTTCCACGTCAGAAAGGTGTTCAACCATCTGACAAGCCCTAAATTTGAATATATTGGTACAAGAAAAAATCAAACTTTGAACTAAGGATACTGGAATATTGGAATACAGTGAAACCCATGTATCTTAGGTATTTCCTGTTGTCCACACACTCAACCTCGTCCTCACAGGGTTCAAACTGGCACAGTCTATTGCACATTTTCTCCTCTGTAAATACATTTCCACTCCCTCAACTGGAAGACTGTTCACTTTATGTTACATTTTATGTTACATTTTCTCTCCTCTCTAAGTGCCTGGAAGAGTGATATGGACAACATCAGTGAAGCTCTAGAGATACAAGTGCCCTCACATTTCACCTGCTACCAAGGACACTGTAATGACTGACGTTTGAGGGATGAGGCGCCTGCCGGTGACTCCATCAGATCCAGCTGCATGAATATCAATGTTGTCCTCTCCGGCTGTGCTGCCCTTGGTTGAACAGAGGCACCTTTGACAGGGCCGTAGCAAAAACCAAGAGTGTATGCCATTTCATAATGCAACAGCACGCCGGGGGACTTCAGGACACACTCTGAGACCATGCACGCAGCGTAAATGTTTACCATACCACCACTGTATGTGTTATGAGCCGGGCGGGGATAACTCTGACACCTTTGAACCGTGCTGCTCATGTCCAGTCAAGAAATCATATATGCCATTCTGGCTCCGGTGGCAAACACAGTGAGAGCCATTTGGGTTTCGGCCTATCAGTGCCACAGTAAGGCCATTATGCTCCCACTTTAGCACCCATGAAACATCAGTATTGATAGAGGCAACTCTAACCTACAGGGATCCATAACAAACTAACAGGAGCTACAGCGCTGATAATGGCTGTGATGATGGTTTTGTTTATGCTCGACACACTGGAAGAAACAAGAAGAGCTTGGTAAGTTGTTCTGATGAAAAAAAAAAAAACATGATAGCAAGTGTTGTTCACACACTAATTTACATGAAACAATGATTAAGCCTTTATCCAGTAAACGCTGATGTCCGCTCTTTCATGGGAAATCACTCACATGTAGGGAATCATACATTTTATATTTTTGAGTCCAATAAATGACAGCAAAAATGTCAACATGGCTGTACAGAGACAAATAAGCACCATAAACAGAAACTCAATCTTCAGCCACATGAACTCAATATATGAAAAAACAATGAGCAATTAACAGCAAAGAAGTTGTCCAGTATACAACTGCCATAAAGCTGAGGGGCTCCAAAGAGTAAAGAAAGAACGGTTACAATCAATACAGCAGACTTCTAGTCCACCGTGTGGCACAACACTGGATTCTACATTTCCCTTAATGCAACCTGAAAGCGTCAGACCCCCTCCTTATTGGTAAATGCAGACCTCTTTCGAACTCCTGCTCCCAGTTTGTAACACAAGTTTGCCATTAAAAACATGCAGTCTCCAAGCCCTAAATAAATAAATAAATAAATAACTCCGATGACATCATCAGCCTTAGAGGGCATTACACAACCGTTTTCTCAGGCTGAATAGTACTCCTCCTGGTGAGTAATCTGATCTGGATGTGTAAAACTGGCTGAGTGCTCCTTCAAATATGTGTAAACTGATTTATGACATAAAGAAAAAAACTGATTCACAAATGTTGTGTTGTGCTCTGCGAGGATACATGAGGTCAATGTTTCCCTGACCAGCCATCCTACAAGTAATGACACGAGCTGCCTCCTGTTCATCATCTGGGTGAGTGATTGATGCAGGTACACAGCATCAAACCTGACTGCTAGAACATACAGCAGTGAATTGTTATGTCCCCTGTGCATCCTTCGTGAAGTGAAGGACAACTCTGAGGGAAGGAAAATGATGATCAACAACCCCAGTCACAGCCGCTGACTCTTCCATGGAGCCTTTGAGGAAAGAAATTCCCTGTTGAGGACGCAGCCTGACACAAGAATGCCAAAAATCTGACCCTGTCACTACGGAGTGAGACGGCAAGACAACATGACACTGAGAGGCAGCCTCGGGTTCTAGCTAATGGGTGAGGGAGTCACATGCACTACAAACAGTCACACTCAATGTAAATATGCAATGATGAATCTGGCCTGAGTCATTCTGTTTGTATCTGTGATGTACAGCCGAGCACTGAGTCGGGTTTCTTGTTTTAATGAGGAACTTTTCTTGTTTTTTACAAGATCCTGTGCACATTCCAACATTATGACATAGATTCTTCTAATTCTCACATAAATTATTGATGCGTTTTTACAAGACACATTTCTTGCAATTAAAAACATGCACTTATTGTAAATTGCATAGGATAAAAGCATCAGCTAAATTAATGTAATATAATAAGGACAAAACACTTTATCTTATTACATTACATTCTCCTCTTTTCATGAACTCACTAAATCTTACTAAATCATACATTTCTCTTTATATTATAAATAAGTTAGTATGTTGTTGGAACATGTTTATTGTAAAAATGGGCTCACTAGGGCGTCAAAATACTTTGTTATAAATATAAAAGGAGGCTTGTAAAAACCAGAGATGCTTCTGGTTCTATGGATTTTGTTTATGAAGGAGGCAGCAATACTCCATATTGCCATATGGATGTGTTATTGTTGCCAATCAGGATGCTACACTTCACATAAGCAGGTGTTGAAAATGGCCATAACATGTAACATCACAGACTCATATAAAGTCAGTAATCTCTTTCATCAATCAAGAGAAACATTGATCAACACAATTCTGACAATCAATAATTCCAATCATTAATCCAGCAACATGTGTGAAATATTTGCTGGTTCCAGCTTGTTTAATGGGAGCGTTTGCTGCAATGAGAAAAGGCCACCACATTTTATAGACTTAATAAAACAAACATATCAATAGATTAATAGATAATAAAAATAATGATCATGTGTAGCCCTATTCTGGACCAACTCTCCCTCCCAAGCTGGTCGTATAAGAGACAATTTATCACAATGATCAAACGCTGTATATCCAGACTGATAGAGCTTATTGTAAATCTCATGATAAACACATTCACTTGGAGGAAGTGAAAAGAGGAGCCTGTTGTCTGAAGTGTTTTTGCAGCAGGACAGTGCTGCTGCTCCAGCTGTCCTCAGATGCCCTCTAATCCAGCAGGCACCATTGCAATGAGCAGTGTTTCAGGGCTGCACTTCATCTGGACAGTGGCTCATTTTCTTTCTTTGCGGACACATTCTCATATATATTTGTTTTCAATTCAAACGAGACAAGAAGAGTAAAAAAAAGAATCCACTGTGACATGGGACGATCAAGCTTATCCACTTGGCCACTACACTGACATCCAAATCAACCCTCCAATTTAAGCCCGGGTGTGATTATGTAATATTATCGGCGATTTGATCCTGAGGCTACAAAAAAAAAATCCGCTGCTGTTTTCTCACGCATGATGTCATGTTGGATTCCTTGCAAGCAGGTTCTGCAGAAATGTCCGAGCAGCAGGGAGGCGTTACGCAGAGAGGCTCCGTTTTTCTGCTGCATGTGCGCCAAACCTCGTTCAGCGAATCACACATTTTAGACTAAACTTGCTTCTCAACAAGACAATTATATTAAAGAACACGGATAATAAAATGTTATAAATATTGAAGCTCTGTTTGTTCACTCGGCACTCATAGATGCAGGAAATCTTTTGTTAGTGATTATCACAATAATCATCCATCAGAATAAAAGTGGACAGTGAAGGCTGGACTGAATTTTTTTTTAAAAAATGGTGAAAAGAAATATCAGTTGGTGGATGATGTATTTGTAAAAAAAAAAAAAAAAATTACAAAACGTCATGCTTTTAACGGGCATGCGCGCTTGCCCACGATTTAATGAAACATATATTGGAGATTTTTTTGAATGGAGGTTGGTTTGCTACAACCAGGGCGCATAGAGGAGATACAGCAACATCAGGAAATATCCCATAATGCAAAAGCAGCAGGACAAACAGATGCACACCTGTGTCAAACAGGCTCATCTAGGGGGTTTAACATGGTGTAACAGGCAGGTAGCAGTGATCATTTGATTATGACACCTCTGTGTTTGAAAGCATCAGCAGGATCAACAATAGATTAAGGAAATAGTGGATCAATGTAGAGGCAGACTCCTCCACATAGACTCAGATCGAGCCATGCAGTCCTGCTACTACAACCAGCGACAAGCGAGCGGGAATCACACTACCGCCACATGTAGTCATTTCAAAATAAACCCGCATCATGAAAACAAGCAGTTCTACTCATGCTACTGTTTCAGCGACAAGCCTGCTCTGTATTTTAACACCAGCACTTTAGCACAACCTCAGCTGTTATGCAAAACCAATTATATACTGAAGCTGTTATACAACACGAGACGAATTCAAGAGGTTTATTTTGACCATGATATCACCATACTTCCTGTCTACGCATGTCCTATTCTGGCTGACTTGCCGCAGCTCTCCGCCTCCTCCTCCCTCTCACAGACAATGAATGAAGCCAGTTTGGGAACTGGACCAGCCCAGGACCAGCTCAGGTAGCTCAGCACCCTCCTAACATGGTCACCAAAAACATCAAGAGCAACAACAACACTACCGCTGACTTCCGGTTAGCTGTCCACCTCAACGTTAGCTACCTTTATCTTACCATAAGGCACAAACAGCGACAAGGAAAAACATGCTGAATACTAACGGCCGTCCTGCCACAGCATGAGGAATATTACAGTGAAACAAGGCTACAGAATTGCTGGTAATATGTGCAACAAGGCGACAGCGACGCCGAGGACGAGCTCACATTACCTGCAGGATGATGCTCAACTTCACTTCTCTGCGCTGCGGCCACGGCTGCACAGGCTGCGTCAAGTCCGCCGAGGTGCGTCAGGGTGAGACAGGAAACATGTAGCTGTGTGCGGTAAAAATAAAAGCGGAAAAGAACAATAATTAGGGCGTTGACAAAAAGCGAAACGGCTAAATATTGAGTATATTGCAACAAATGCTACTCCAGGCCTTGAAACCACTTGTAAACGCATATGTATCTTTAATTTCTGTTGTAAACACAGACGCAGTCAACTACAGCTGCGTGTTTAGATAGCCAATCGTTAGATTTTAGACCGGAAACGCCTTGTTTTATTTCAGCTAGCTTAACAGTGGCATCACCTCATACTGTACCTCAGATAACAGTAATTATGCTAATTTATCATCACACGTCCAGCTGCTGATATCCGGCTCTCTAACCTGTCAACACAGGTGTAGCTTTTTGCTTCACATCAGAGTGGTACAGAGGGCTAGTTTAGCCGGCTGAAAACCGAGACTGGTCGGGTCCAGATCTGTGGTGGAACCGGGACGGGATCCTCCGGAAAGTTGATGCTGCAATTTGCAAACGCGTTAGCATCATCATCGTCAATGCATGGCGAACAGGAAACGAAGCATTTCCGGGTGCGACGTTTTCAATAAAGGCCCACGAAAGTCGCAGCTTCAATTTTTAAATTTTGGAAATAAAATGAGATGAGGTGTTTGTAGTAAATAAAAATAACTCCTTCACTTTTAATAAAATACAGACAGATAATAATAAACGACAAAACAGCTAAAAATACAATAATTATTAACGTTATATATGATGTGTTTATAAGGTCATGAGCTATATGAGAATTAATAAAGCAATTTTAAGTTTTTTTAAATAACGTTAATTTAAAAAAGTTATCCAGACCCCTCCATTGTCACACAATGATTCTGAAGATAAAATCGTCTGAATTCCGGTTTGTATGTGTCTTATTCAGGTGAACTTGACACTGCCGACATCCCGACTCAGCTGGAGCGCGAGACGAACACGATGCTGCCGAAAACCCACGCGCACGACCCCGAGACCACGCCCCCTCATTACAGTATCATTAGAAATAGAAGGAAAAAAAGAATGAAAAGCTTAAAATCTTTGCACCGATTTAAGACTCTAACAGGTTCTAACAGGTATTTGATTTAGTCTTTCAGACACTAGCATTATTATTATTATTATTATCATTATTATTATTGTTTTGGAAAAGTCTTTTAAACCACCTTCAGAGCATCAAGAGACTAAAACGAATGAAACACAAACAAGACACAATAATAAGTATCAAAAGTGAAAGAGGAATCACAACTATATTTTTTAAATCAGCCAAACATGATCTTTGTTCAAGTAGTTTCATCTTCAACAAATACTTGAATCTACAATGTATTTTATTGATTTGAATGTCACATTTCAAATAGCGAAATATTCCCTTTTAATATCTGATCACACCCACATCATGCTCCACTGATGTGTGATGGATCCTGACATTTATTTCGTCCTCACACTCTCCAGCTTGACTCCTCTAATGAAGGGTACTGGGGCTGCCATCACAAACAGGGCTCCATTTAGCTTGTTTTTCTACCTGGTTGCCAGGTGCTTCCAGCCCTCCAAGGATGTGTGTGCCAGGGTGCAACTGCCGTGGATGATGCAGATGCTGATGATGGTGGTGAAGGCCCCACAGGGCGGGGCCCAGAATACCAAACCACAGCAGGCAGAGAAGCGTGGTGAGCCCCCCGTGAGAGCATGATCCTATAACTGGCTTATGCAACTGATCAGCGCTTCATTCAGAATTATATAACAGCATTAGGTCAGGCTGCTGCTCACAGCTGGGCCAGGGACTACCACTGTCGCTGTCAGCCGTAACAATGTGGGTCAAATCACAACTTTGAGCATACGGCTTGTTAATGGATGGTCTGAGTGTGTGAGCGGTGTGCCAAGATGTATCAGGGCTGTCGACAACCCTGCAAATAATGTCATTAGGTACCAAATGTTAAGTGCAATGAGCATGAGAAGAGTGAATTTCCGGACAAAAACTGGACCAACGACAGATTACTGACATAACCGCTCACTGAGCCAAATTAGCCTGCTTGATGTTGTGTATGTCAACAAATCAGCTTAGAGGAAACAGTGGCTCTGATTGCTTCCTGATGTATCCTATGTTCATCTTTACTCTCTATGTTATGATATGGTATTTAGGTATTTATGTCTTTATAGCATTATATAATTATGACTAAATAAGCAGCAATTAAGTTAACAAACATGTTTCAGCATTATAAAGCAATATTGTTATTAATTTATGTTTGTGTGTGCCACAGCATACATATTTGCTCTGTAAATTGTTTGAGAAAAAAATCCAAGAAGGCCTGTCGTGGAGACTCACAGTCGTTGTCTACTACATAATACACCCTTGAAACAGTCAGAAACCAAGAGCCACAGACTCTGAACAACAATCCACATTAGCTTTCCTGCAGACATCAACTTCATGTCTACAGACATGGACACATCTCGTGTTCCGTCTTAGATCCATGAGTCACCAAACAAGCATTCACAGGGTGAAAGTGCACTGCTAAGGTCTGTTAGTAGGCTAGATAGATCATTAATAGCTGCTCAGCTGCAGCACATTAAACAGCATGTAAACTACAAATGTCACTTGGGTCTGGTTAGATCAGGGGTGCCTAGAAATTTTTCAGTTGAGGGTGAAAATTGAAACTTAATGGTGGACCATGGGCTAAAAGCAAACACCTATTGTATTGTTAAGATGCAAAATGATACAAGGATCCCAAGTTCCCTTAATTGGCTGACTTACGTCACAAAGTGCCACTTTCCCACCATGCTCAGATTATGAAAAATAATACAAATCTTATGGAACTTATATATCTTAAGAGCATTTTCAACTTACAAAAAAACCCAACTGAAACAGCCATTTATAATATATTTTTTAAAATTATTAACTTTTTTTTTTTCACTAGAAACATCTGGTGGGTCAAATCAATCATTGTTGGAGACAGACTGACAAAAAAACCTCCTCTTAAATCTGAGTATTTAACTAATGAAGAAAAATATAGCAGTGGCTGTTGCTACTGATTGTTTAGGGCAAAATAACAATCCATCCCAAACAGAAAATGGCCCAAATGAACATAATGACAAGAGTGAATGATGAAGTGAAAGGGAATGTGTCACTCTGAAAGGCTGTGTTACAAACCAACAATGTGGAATTTGAAAGACATTTATCAGGCCATGAGGGTCTAATAAAACTGCTGGCATTATGGGAAATGTAGTATCCAGTGAAATTGTATTTTATCTTCCTGTGGTGCGAGTCTCCCAACTGTAATCCATCAGTTTAGTTTATGTGGTGCACTGAAAGTATTGCAAATGCATTCCATTCATCAGCCATGACATGAAGAATTGCAAAAACATCTGATGCATTTACTGGTTGCACTGTAAAGGCTCATGATACATATGAACTAGTTTTATTTGTAATATGAAAGTCACAAGTGATACAATGAAAAACAAGCAGGGGAAGTCATAGAGCGGACAGAAATGGACACAGTAATTTTGCAGCTACGAGTCTCTGTCGTCTAAGAGTTGCCACCAGACGTCACCAGCACAACTTCAGAGGCCGGTCGTTCTTCCCCAACACAAGCCTTAAATGAATATAGTGACGTATAATGAAGTGTTGTGTTCAGCCCCCCTTCTCCTGCTGATCTTGTGATAGGCGAAAAACACATTCCCTCTACATTATTTGCCAAATGTATGCATGTGTGTGTGTGTGTGTGTTGCACTGGGGAATCCTGCGTCGAAGGTGCACAATAAATCACATTTTAGCAGGATCATGTGATTAATGGAGGGAGGGCAGTGGAGCATCTGAAAATCCCTACCGGCCTGACTTGTTGACATTGTGCTTGCTGTTTCTGAAGAAAACACGAGACAATTCTCCAAGTTGCATGTATAAATGGAACATGTTATCATACAGGTTCAGAAATCACCATGTGTCCAAATCCATTCTGCATAACAAAATTCAGCAGGTCTCCTTCATAGAAAGTCTAATTCAATGGACAACAGCCCCACCTACAGGACAAAAATGCTGCCTACACTCTGAGTAAAGACATTAAACAGAATGCCAACTTTATTGATTATAATGAAAAGTGAACACACAGTATATTGAGATAAGCAACTTTGTACTGAAATCTAAATGCCATAAAAAAGTGAAAGATATCAAAATGGTCTCTCTGAATACCTGGTGTGCAAAATATAATAAGGCACTCTTTTTGTAAAATTATGCACAAGAACAAAGCTGTGCGATAAAAATCCCTAACAGGAAAAATAGACTCGAAAATTTGGAACACATTACCATGGAATTAAATCATAAAGAGAATGAGAAAAACTAAAATTGAAAATTGGACAGATGGATAAAGTGAATGTAGTAAAACAAAGGTGAAGTTTTATTTGGTCGTGTCCTATAAAAGTCTGTAGTGCTCTCAGTTAGCATATTTGTAACAGTGGAGGAAAAGTAGAAAAAAAAACCTGAGGTGAAAAACTGGAATGTGTGATTAAAGCTCAACTCAAACAATCCCATGTTTTTGCAAATTTTAACTTTAGCCCCCCAAAAATATCAGCATTTACATAATGCATGCTATGGCTTCAGGTCATAAAAAAAGCACATCACCATTTCATTCTCTAATTTTAAACGTGGAGTTAGAAGCAAATCAAACAATGAAACAGATCAGTTTGAAGATAAAGCGATCTCCCTTTAAGGTGCAAAAAACAAGAGACAAGTGGCTACATGTTCTTCACCGTATTTAGCTGAAGTCTCTGTCGGGGAGCACCAGCGGGGCCACCAGGGTCCAGAGGTAGAGGGCCAAGCCGAGCCAGCTGGAGCTGATCTTCACCCACACTGCTGGCATGGTGTTCTTCATGACCTCGTAGTCACTGTTGGGCCTGACGAGCCAAGAACAAAGTCAGAAAGAGGTCAGTGGACTAAAAAGTCAACTGGACTGAAGGAGTTAGCCAAGAACAACAAATAACAGATACTTACTTGTACCAGTTGGTGAGGGTCATCATGATGTAGAGGGAGGCCAGAAAGAGGCTGAAGTGGAAGAAGGAATAGCTGTAGGTGACTCCATTCTCTTCATTGTCCACGGCCCGTCGGACTCCGTCCTCCCCGACCTCGGGTTCAGCGGTGGTCAGATCCTGGGTCTCCTCGGTCTGCATCAGCCTGTTCACCTGGGAGTTGTTGGAGGAGCGGATACTGCAGGATAGAACAATAACAGGACATTACGGCATGTGGAATATCAGACATTTGACAGGAGGAGAGAAATGAATAATAATTGATAATTTCTTGTTAATACAGATACTGTGGATTTTCTGGTTCAACTTGATCCTGAATCTTTATGTCTACTCATGGAACTTCTTTATGCTGTCCAACAACAATCCAATCTCCAGATGCAATTTAATCCCAGACAAAAAAAAAAAAGACATGACATAAATGTGAAACCAAGCAGCTGCCTTGAACTCTTGGCAATGATTGCTTTTCTTCCTACGAGTGTTGCTCTCCAATAACCTCCAGTGACTGCACTGACAAAAGCAGTGCTCTGAAATAAACTCCTCTTCAGGTGGTAAATACCTCTTCTGGTGATATTGTGTGGTTTCTGACAGCAGGAAATAGATGCAACGTGCAGTAAGGGACATACTTTATGTGGAACTTAAAATTGATTCTATAAATGTCTACAATCTTATAAAGGCAAATCATGGAATACCTGGCATAAAGAGTACAGAACAAGAAGATGATCAATCCCACAATGCCCTGTGCGTCCCACCACTGGACATTTCCCGGGGCTGGGGTAGGAGAAACAGGTCCTGGAGGTGGAGTTGGACTGCTGGGCTGGACCAAACTCAGCAGGCTGGGGTTGCACTGCCGGTCTGATGTTGGAAACACAGAAAATGTCAACAGCTGACAATATAGCAAATAGTTATTATTACAGCTACAAGGGGTAGGGGTGCTTTATACTGCTTCCCAAAGTTGGTTATCCTGGTTCAAGTTCTGAATAAAATGCAGTAGTGTTGTGACCCCTATTCTTTGGACTTACTGGGGTTGTTGGTCATGGCTGACCAGGTGACGTACATGGTGTAGAGGGAGATGAGGGAGGCCTGGAGCAGGCCTGAGCTGGGCTGAGCCTCCTGTGGAGACATGGTGTGAGTCAGAAAATAAATCATTTTGCTGGTAAAACAAAATGTCATTCATTGCTAAAGTAATTATGTCCTCTCTCAGGGATAACAACAGGTCACAGCTAGGACAAAAGTCAGTTCATATTAGTTTGTCTTGTAGCATTGTCTTGAGCATCAGATAGCAGGTATCCTCATTTCTTGCTCATACATATACACATCATTGGTAGCATATTATACATGAAGAATTAGTGCACAAAATATCACAATTTAGCAGCTTCAGTCCATAAATACCCAAATAACCATGTGTCTTCTAAAGTCTCTACATTACCTGAACTTTGGGCAGAATGGCCACGATGGACACAATGATGCAGAATATGAGGTTGAGGCTGATGAAGACCTTGTGCTCTGTGCAGTCATCAGGCGTGGTGTAAAACACGTAGAAGAGCACAACAGCAGTGAAAGCCAGAGCAAAGTTGATGATGGTGATGGACAGCAGAGCTACAAGGAAAATAAGAGCAAAGGAAACTTGACTCATATGTACTTCTGTTTAAGAATCCAGACTGGAAAAACATCAACCTGGCATTGTTTGGGAGTGGCCCAGGACAGGAGGGCTCCGCAGCGGGTGATTAAAGATGGCGAGAGCATCTGTGGCCCTACCACCAGACTACAGAACAGCTTCTTTCCTCAACTGTGAGAGTCCTCAATTCATCCTCATCCTCCGCACTCCACCATTGATAACAGTTCTTTGTTGTGTGTAGCATAAAGAGAGCACAGCTGGCATTTTGTTGGGTTTTAGTGATTTATTGTCCAATTACATTTTCACCCTGCCAGGTGAAATGTTTTAGGAATGTCATTTTTAAAATAACAAATTGCAGGAAGGCAACTCAAAAAAATTGATACATTACTGGCAGCCTGAATACGAAAACACAGGTAATAATAATCGACCTTTCAAATCCTAAATTTTAGACTTGCACTTTTACCTGCAAACCAGCACTTGGTGTTTCCCTCCTCTGCCTTCAGCACCCAGGACTGGTTCCAGGAATGGGCGAAGTCCACCAGCAGGATGAGCTGGATGATGATGAAGATGAAAGAGCCCACCACGCCGAAGTAATACCACACTGAGAGCAGACAGAAAAGGATTCGGGGCATTTGTTTAGAAGGATATTAGCCTGTACAGCGACAGGTGCATAAAACCATAAAGCAGGAGCCTCTCAATACAGTGGGATCAGTTTAGCTTATTTATGAACAATGAACATCGGAATTGACATTGATTCCAGTTCTTGAATACCTGTATTAAAGGTGCCATCTGGAATGAAGAAAGCCCCCACAGTTATGCCAACTAGCACCAGGAACTTGAAGAACCAGAAGCTGGGAGGAAAAAAGTCAAGTTATTCCAAGTACATAAAAACATGTGCATATGATTTGTCTCACTATCAATGCAGTTTTAGAGGTGCAGTCATCATATTTGGCCACCAGAGTGCAGCATGCTTTCACCACACAGGACTGTGGTACCGAAGCTGCTGTGCAAAGTACGAACCCATTTTGGATGGCGGCTCGGGGGTCCTTGCTGCTGCGCACTCGGATCATGATGACGGAGAAGAGGAAGAAGAAGCAGGCCATGGCAAAGCACATGCGGTACACTGACTTGTAGCCGACAATGACGTCACAATTCACCTTGTTCTCTATGCCAGGTATGTGCGTGCCACCAACACAGAAACCTGGAATCTGACAGTGTGAAAGTGCACAAAGGCAAATATGAGAGGGAAACAGGCAAGGATATAAGTGGGTCAGTTGAAATGCTTTTGATATTAAATATCTTTTAAAAAATCACTTCTTCTGAGACTGCTGGTTGAAAAAAAAAAAAAAAAAAAACACAATCCAAGCATCCGGTCCAGCTGCTCTACAGTATCACTGTTGCTGGGTTACAGCCTTATGAAACCAATTTGAATTATCTTCCCATATTGTGTCTTGAATTGGAAATGACATGCGAGTTCAGAAAATGTAATGATACTTGGGATTATGAAACAATTAAACCCTGATGCAACGGCCCCATGTGGACCATTCAATTTGATCTATTCTCATCTCATTCCATGTACCTTTTTAAGATGTTCCTCCATGCCTGGGAGTATCATAATGACTGACACCAGAGTCCCAAGCAGCATCAGGAAGGAGAAGGCCAGCCTGCTCATGGTGGAGTTGTACGTTGACGGGCAGCATGATGACAGGAGGCAGGGGGCCGAGCCGCACAAACAGGACGCCTGCAGAAGAGACAAGGGAGAGAATTAGCAGAACCTTCATACAGATTCATATATTATGAAACTCAGGGACAGGGCTCTGGGGTGTAGGATAATCAGGCTAATGCATGCATGCAACGACTGTGGATGGAAGAAAAAACACAACAATAACAGTGTCTGCTGTGTGGGCAAACAGCTTTCTCCTTCTTCTGAATGCTTCCAGAGAAGCAGAGACGAATGATTTACAGTGGCAGTAATCAGACCTCTGATTAAAGCTGCCATCAAAACAAATCTCTCCCCCTCTCCGTTTCTTATCCAGCGCTGTGAACAGGATCACAGAGGATTCCTGCATGATTCAGACACAGACTGCTGAGAGGTGTGTGAAGCTCTGAGGTGGAGACTGTAGCCGAGATCAGCCATCCTTCACTAAATATGAGTATGCACCAGAGTACACAAGCCTTGGGTGTAAACACACGCTGCTGTGATGAGAAAAATCTAGTTTCCACGGTTCAGACTGGTCTATGCCATGTGACCTTTGCAACAAACAACTCTTATACATAACTTAAATCTAGAAACGGTTGAGAATTATAACAGTTGAGACTATACAGATACAAAGAAATGAAAGTTTATTTAAGAATATTACCAAAAAAAACTCATAGTGATAACACAGGATAATAAACATTATTGTGTCACATAAAGTGCATTTTACACGTTTTATTTTACAAAACTAAAAAATGTCTGGGTATCAAACCTAAGTACCTTCCTAGTGCAACATAATGTGTTTTTAGTAACAAAACTGACCAGGGGTGCACCCTCGCATCTGAAGTTTGCTGATTGAAATGAGAATTGAGCCAAATTGTACAACAACCGTCGGTATGGCTGCTTGTGGTGAAATAGGATTTAACATCTGAGAGGCATGGCTTCTTTTGTTAAATTAAAAAATATATATATATGGTAAAGTTTAAGGTACTGCTAAGGTATTGTAACAGCACTCAGAAACTGCCACTGATGCCCAGCCCTGATATTGAATCACAATAATTGTTAATGGAAACAGAAAATGTCAAAATCTCTAGAAACTGATCTAAATTCAGAATATAGATTCATAACTGTGAATACCATACGTTCATCCATCTTGTATTAGAGACCTTACTGTATTGAAGAGTATTCATTCCCTTAAAATTGTATCCTTTCTACCCTTGTTTGGTACATGGTAATATACTTGTGTATGTATTCTGAATTTTACTTCATCTTCATTATGCAGCTTTTGATCGGAAGCTGATGAAGCAGCAGTTGGATTGTATTTGACTTGTATATCCTGTGATTCTCAAGGCAAAAGTGATGGACACAACCAGTAAAGAGCAACAAAACAGTAACGCCCTCCTCCACAGAGGATGACCTAATTCCCAGCAAGTAAAACCCGGAAGTTGTGCCTTTTTACAAAACACCTTGCAGATGTATCAGAGAGAGCGTTGTATTTAGGTCTCAGTACTTGCTGCCAACTCATTCCAAACATTATCACTTTAGTTATTCTATAAGGGTATTGTTAATAACGTCGATATAAAGTACAAAGGCGTGTCTGCTCTCAGAACAAACTCTATTCAGAAATCTAGCAATTCACTGCCATCTCACATATCAGAGCGTTTGATCGCTTTATAGAGCTTAGTTTTGCTAAAACAAGTTACAGAGTCGATCTAAAAGTTAAAACTGGGTGTATTAAACATCACAAAGTGGTACTTCAACTTTTAATGTCTCTGTCTGTAATTTTCCAACTTTCCACCAGGAGAGGAAACAAAACAATAACGTCACACCACATTCATGTACCGTGAATGTCTTGGGTTAGCTGGTTTACAGGATTTATGCCCAATTTAACTAACTAGTATTCAAACTTTCAGAATAAATATGTCGCATAAGTTATACATGTTACAAACTTAAGTCTAACATATAGGCAGCAATGAAATATCTGACTTTCACGGCTAGTTTCACATGACGTTATGACGATTGTGGTCTCGCCTGAACAACGTAAACCAAATGTTAGTTAAATTAGTAAAGAAGTACTAAGAAATACAAAGTCTAACGTATAGATATATACTCACACAGCTGGCAAGGGAACTTATGGCCAAACAAGCACCCATATTCGTTTAAACCAGAAACGCAATAAAAAGTCGTGAACGCCGAAGAAGTTCAGGAAGAAACTAAGTCAAAATAGCGACGTCAAGTCATTTAAAAAGAACGAACGGAAATCCGTATGGTTCTTTCAAAATAAAAGCTCCGGGCCATGTATATATGTATATAATTTATAGTATGCACAATAAAGCGATGTGATATTATTTCAATTTGTTTATTTATACATTTTGCAATTCATATTTCCATGTGGAATAATATCTATGAGAAACGTCACAAATCCATCGAGTATTAAGAAAAGGATTGCAGTTGGAGACGTTGTCTGTTTTATTTTAAAGGCTAATTTACTCTACTTCCGATAATGTTCAGGTAAATTCAGGAAAAACACATCTGGGAATTTACATGGGGCGTAAACGTTAACAGACTGTGATTGACTGAGGGAGGCGTCACTTCAAAAGTTTGACCAATCGGATGTTAATGCGCAAAAGAAACTCCATCCCTTAACTATAGTCCCATCATTTCTATTATTACCGCCTCAAATACTTAAAATGCACTGAACTTCCACTTCTTGATGTGCAACAAAGGTTTTTCCTAAAACCACTATGTTCTATACTATTGCATATATTATTATTATTATTATTATTATTATTATTATTATTGCTGCTTTGTGGGTAATGCAGGTGCCAGGTTTTGACAAGGAAGAAGAATGCATGGGGAATAAACAAGTAAGAACACATATCTGGTTCCGCTGGATCGATTTTGATCTGTGTTTAAAGTTGTTCATCATTAGTCCGACAATGTTAGAGGAGTGAAATGCTGAATTAGCAGAGTACTTTTTGAAGCTCTCCTGCCACTCCCTCCCTGTGCAGCAGTAGTCAGTGTTCACCAATCATTTGTCACACACACACACACACACACACACACACACACACACAGACACAGACACTTCAGTTCCGTCATCAACTCCCCATAGTGTTCCATCAGATTATCTATTGTACCATCCAACCATCTGCTTATTTTACCTGCCTTTTTTTAAAAATCCTTGCCTGCCTGTTTATGCTTCTTTGACTTGATTGCTTGTCCAGATTTACCTTTTGCTGAACCCTGTTCCATTTAAAGCAGCAGTAAACTTTGTATTTATTCCACCTGTTAGGTCTGTGAGTCATGCATTTAGCACCTTTGTTTTCGTAAGCCATTACACTGACGACCTCACTGCTCCAAGTTGTTGTTTTTTGCTGTTGTTTTTTCCCCCAGAAAGGTTTATTTCAAAATACAGTTTTAACATTCAGTCGACCTTCTTATTATGTATTTAATAACAAATGAGTAACAGCCTCTGTGTTAAGAGGAATATAAATCTTATCTGAGTGCTCTGTAACAGTACTATGTAATATCATTAGGGTCTCTCTGCAGCCTCGTATCAATTCAATAAGGTCCTCCCATCAAATCCAACTTAGAACAACAGAAAGAGTCCGTTGCCATGTGAAACCTCATGCCTCATAAGGCCACAGCAATGCTGTCTAACAGCTGTATGAAAGGCTAGTGCACCACACACACCTCACCATCTGAAAGGATATGCATGCACATCTTCAGTTGTAGAACAGCCAAAAGGAATGGCCTGTGATTGGCCAGAGTATCCTGTCGTGGGCTAGATTTTCAAAAGCCTGCAGAGTCGAGAGGAGGTGCAGAAGTCTAGTTATCCTTAAAGGTCATTATGGAATTTTTGCCCAATGACGCCAAAAAAGTACTGCCTTCACCAGCTTGAATAAAATGTGATAGCCTCCAGTATCTCAGCGCTGAGTAATACAGACACACTATGGGTTCTGTGTTTGTTTGCTATTATTAAGGCCTTTATAGAGGAATAATGTTCACATATCACCACTCAAACAATAAGACACTTAAGTAACATATGTTGCAATAGAATATTTTTATTTTTATACTACAGGGAAATGAGGGGAAAGAACTAATAGCCCACGTGCACAATAAGGCCGTTGCAAAGTCACTGTAAGGGCCAACTCTATGGCCATATAGGAGCAAATTTGAATACCAGTAATTTAGTTTCACCAGACGTAGCCCTCAGTGAGTAAACAGGTGTGACAGCGAAGGTCGGATAGTAAGTTTAAAGCAACAGGGGGACAAAACTCCATCTGTTCATGTCTGACCTTCAGTAATACAGTGAAGGTGTTCGCCTGCAAATAATAAGAAACCAGAATGCTTCACATACTGCTCGTGTTAATGAGTAGTCTTCATTAATAAGCTTCAGTAAAATGTTTCCCCAACATTCCTCAAATAACTAAAATTGGTATAAAGGAATATTTTCATAATATTAATCCGGGGACTTTATGTGTCAGTATATGAGGCCTCTGCTCAGAATCCAATAGTATCATCAGTGCATTCCTCTCATTGCCCTGTGGCTCTGAAGCCTGTTGTTGGCAGTGAGGTCACTGTGATGGATTTGACAGGCTGATCAGTGGTTTAATGGTACACTGTGGTAGTTTTCATTATTTCATAACACTAAAAAAGATAAACAAAACTAAATATTTAGAATGTAAAAAAATTCAGCCTTTTGAAAATGAAAACACAGTTGACTTTGCTATAAGTGGATCACATTTTTTTTGTTTCCGCTTTCAGGTGGTAGTATCAACAATACACGTGCCTTAGTTTAATTATCTTTGTAAATAGGAATGAGATAAAATAAATGACCTATGTACTTAGGACTGGGGATAAATTGCCGTGTGACTGGATTTTATCAAATGTCAGTTGAAGACAGGCGATTCCATTGCTTCATATTTGAATGTGTAGATACAGTGCACCCCTTACTGAAAGACAATGGTACAAACCTTTGAGCAGCAGCGGCAAGACACAACAGAGTTAGCAATAATGACACAGGAAACTGTACCACCGTGACTTCAAAATAAGAAAAAGAAACTTGAAAATAAAAAGCCCTTCCTGCACGTCACTACTGCTATTATTAATCATTTTAATAATAATATTTTAAATACTACTACTACTAACAATAATGATACAATACAGCTATCATCTATTTACTTAACTTATCCCGCTTTTGTTGTTAAAAAAAATCCTATTGGGCACTGTTATCTATTTTTTATTTCACTTATTTTATTAGGATGATTTATTCTTGTATCCCTTGTTTGTATTGTATTATATTATTATTATTATTATTGTTGTTGTTTTTGCATGCTCTATATTCTATTTTCTGGTACTATAAATTCTGGAACAATCATATCTTATATTTTATAAGCATTTTATTGTATTCTGGTTTATGCTGGAATAATATTTTTACCTGAAAAAGTACAAATCTCTTCTGTTTAGCTGCAATAATGTTGTTATTAACACCACACAGTGAGGTGTTTTGGGTAAGAGAGAAAAGCCAACACTGAAATGATCCAACCTTTTAGGTCTGCAGAGCCGAATACATTGTATTAAACTAAATGCTATGATCATTTATTTTGAAATCAATGTATTCTATATATGTCTGCAGGTCAAAATGTTTTCATCACTAACATGAAGATTCTTTTTGTGTTTTTGTTTTTGCTCTAATTTGACTTTATGTTGTTTTTTTTTCATATGGTGTGTAGCTCTCTATTCTCGCTCGCCAGACGTAGCGCTTTTACTGTGAAGCCCCCTCTCTTCCTGTCTCCTGCGTGCTCTGCGTGCGCACCTTGACGCTCCTCC
The DNA here is from genome assembly GCA_037975185.1 of Centropyge bicolor. NCBI lineage: Eukaryota > Metazoa > Chordata > Actinopteri > Pomacanthidae > Centropyge > Centropyge bicolor. The sequence continues at coordinate 156,814 of JBBMOC010000089.1, forward strand.
GCGCTGCTGCCGGGGCTGAGCGCGCAGTGAGGCGCTCGGCTGTCCGCGCGGCGGTGTCAGCTCTGACTGTCCGGTCGCTCCGGTGAGCTGCGGGTCTGCCGCTGTCGGCTGTGATGAAGCAGTGGGATGTGTCGGAGCGGACGGAGCCCCTGACAGCCCTCACTTTCTCCTCCTCGCCCCTGCAGACGATGGTGGCTGGCGGCTAGTTCCAACTTCGGACTCGTGGGTTTGTGTTTTTCCTCGGTGAAGCGCGCTGACATCAGCTGGTGAGTATCCGTGTGCGCGCACCTGTTCGGCTCCACAGGTAGGACGAGACAGAGCTCCGGAGCAGAGAGCTGCTTCCAATAGATGACAGGCAGGGGAGGATCGATGAGGCAGCTGGAGCCTTTATATACACTGAAACTGATTGGAAATAATGAAAACAACAGGAGCTGAAACAACAAGTCAGCATGTGATCAGCTCATCTGCCATCAGCTGCAGGCTCATTCACATTCACTGCCAGAGAGCAAATGTTACAAACAGGCTACCTGTCAGCTCCATATGCACTCACAGCATTGTGCTCACATGAAAATGCCACTGGCTCCCAACAGAGAGCTCGATGGCAGCTGGATTATCTCTGCTTTGCTTTATGAGGAGGTGATCAGTGACCTTCAGGTGATGAGATATGATATGGTGAAATGTGATCACTCATAATCAGTTTACAACATTTGTCATTTAAAATGTGAAATGTTAAAACTCACTGAGGATAATCTAAGATCAGAAAAGCATATAAAGATCTATATGATTTATGAACAATGAGCATGCAGGTAAAAGTGCTGGAGCTGGTTCAGGATCAGTTTTTAAATGCCAAATCTGGAGGCCTATGGACAGTACTGTCTGCCAGTATTCAGTGTTTTAATGTGACTCTTCATTCCTAAAAATAGACTTAAACTACCTCTGAAAACTAAAACCTGCTATGATAATAATCTTAAATAACCTTCACATGGTTTATATATGATGTAAGGTTATATGTGTGTGTGTGTGTGTGTGTGTGTGTGTGTGTGTGTGTGTTTTGGCCCTTCGTGTCCTCATCCTTCGCAGAGCATCTATTCCCATTCACACGAGTGCCAGTTCCACGTGTGTGCGAAGGCCTTGAACGAGCCTCAGTCTTTATGCCTCAGTGAATGTGCAGCAGAAAATGTTTCCGAAAAAAAATGTAACAACTAGTTGTTCTATTCAATGTTAATCCTGTTCGAATGTGCTCTTCAGTGAATCATCAACGTGATACACAATGTCAAGTATGGAAATGAAAGCCTGGGCCTGCTGGGGTACCAGCAGCTCCTCCCTGTTCTTCATATTCATTTTAACTCCGAGGCACTTCCTTTAATTTCATGATTTCACCCTTTGTTAATTACATATCCATGAGGTCATTTTTGAAAATCCGTCTCATTTCTTGGTCTTGGTTCAGTGGCTGGCTGCTGTGGTGTCCCTGCTGTGGGATGCAGTGATCGCCCGTCAATCAAACAGTGTGGGCAATACGAGGACTTAATTTGCTTTGTGTGTGTGTGTGTGTGTGTGTGTGTGTGTGTGTGTGTGTGTGCTGCTGAAATGTGTGTTTTGGTTTGGTGGAGTTTCTGTTCGGCCATGCTGCCTCTCATTGCTCATGCTAACATCTGAGTTCTTCTGTTGTTTATTCCAGAAACATCCTGAGGTCATTAAACACATCACTTCTTGTAATTTTTTTTTAAATGCCAGGAGAGTAAATGTAAACGCGTATAAATTGGCTATAGGGTCAATCACATTTGTTTTTACACCAATGAGATATTCAGTGGCAACCTTTAATGTAATAAAAGATTATGACAGTATGAAAGTATTTTTATAGTCACTTGTGAGCAATAGAACAAGCTGTAAACACAGCAATCGCATACTAGAGCCTCATATAGTTATTATGTTTGTCCATTTACGCATTCATTTGACGTCACCTTTCTGGCCACCTGCAGAACAGTAATCCAAAACTGACCTTTCTTATAGTCCTGTTTTCGTGTCCACTGAGCTAAAAGAGGCTAAATGCTACATAGAGCTGAAGGGAACTATGATTGTTTTCTGTGGGTTTGTCACTATGAGCACTTTACATGTCGATCCATTGTTAACAAAATCAACCAAAATAACATGTATCTTTAACGTCACCTATGATATAATTTAAATGCATATTAGAAGAATTTTAGAAGACAGTGAGAAAAATAGCTCTGAGGTTGACAAACTACAATGCAGACGATGAGATATCTTTGTGCCAAATGTGCCTGTGTAATTGTTTTGACGGCGCAGGGTGAGCAGCCATATTGTTGTCAGGGCAATACAGCCACTTCTAGTTATGTTTAAACTCCCATAGTTAATATTTCTTCATGGGAACTGAGGGTGCGTTTGCTCACACCGTTGTCGCAGGCAGCCTGCTCTGTTCTGTCACCGCTGGGTGAATCATCTGACTTCCCATCATCTGTTCTCCTTCCGCATCCTGCTCCTTCTTGGAAATCAGGCTTCATGTCAGTGCGAGTTTATGCCATGATGGCAGACCGTTGATGACATCACACGGCGTGCCCCTCACCCACCCATTTGGATTCTGGAGTCCCCGAGGTGCCAGACGTGACTGGCTGCTCAATCCTTTATCGCTCACCTCCTGAACAGCCCAAGTCAGCTTTATCTTTATCTTTTACAAGGATCAAAGGCTGCCACGATAATCGGTAAACAGGGAAATGCTTTACCTATAAAATCTGTTTAATCTCCAGTGGCCTTGACACGACTGAGCAGCTTATCGTCATCGCCTGTCTAACATTAGAGCCTCATTAAACCTAAAACCATAAATCGACTGTGTATTCGAGTGGAGTTTGACACATTTGTACGTTATGTGTGATACAGATATTTTTGGACTGAAGCGATGAAAGACTGATATTTTGTGTTGATATTACGTACATAACATCTGCATATAAGAGGGCTCCAAAAACAACTTTGGTGCTGAAATGTAGTTGCTAATAATTAGTTTGTAACTGACAAAATAACCAACAATAATTTGGATATATCATGAGCATTTATTAAGCAAAATCAGTGACTGTTTCTAGCTCCTCAAATACAAAGGTGGTGCTGCTTGTCTCTGTTTTCAATCATTATAATTTGAATGCGTTTGGGTTTTAGACATAAAGGTGTTTTCAGACTGAGCACAAAGCTGATCTTTGCTTTGCATTGTTATCATTAATTTGACTTCTGATGGACATCCTAACGCACCTGAAGCACCAGTTCTTTCTGTTATTTGTCTCCAGACCTCTTCCCCATTCTTCTTGGTTGACAGTCGTACAGTCTCAGGACCGACAAAGATTTTTTTCGCTCTATATATTTTCAACTCGTGCAGACTGCCTCGGATTGCGCCCTCTGTCTAACGTACCTTTAGACAGAGAAAACAAGCAATGTAGATAATAAGCTTTGAGAAATTGCGATGGGCATTTTCCACTATTTTCTGATATTTTATCGACTAAATGTTTGCGTTTGTTTTTAACCCAATGAATACCAAGCAGTAACACCTCTGTCTCATTTCTCAGGCTGATTATTCAACTACAGTTTTTTGGCTAAAATGTTCTCTTAGCACCAAGTATCGAATTGGCAAGTACTGAAAATAGTTCCTGATATAAATCATAATATATCCTGCCTAGCTAGGAGATATATATTGTTGTATATATTGTTATTGTATATATATTATTGTGTTGTCTTGTGTAGAGTGCACACACACTTCCTGAGAATGTTTACAGGTGGATTAAAAAATAAAAAGCAACAGCAAAAGTTCTGCTTACTGTACTGACAGCTCTCAGTAAATTTCACTTAGCACAGCAATGTTTCTGTATAAATCAAATATATAAAAGAAAGAAAGTTAAAAAATCAGCGCAGTTGTCACTGAATCCTAATCTTAACCCAACCACAGCTATGGAAGCATGATAAGAAACGAGAAGGTGGATGAGACAGAGGCTGCTGCACATGTTGCTGGAAGTCAACTCAACAGAAAAAGCCACTTTAAAATCAGCGATCAAAGCTAAGTGCATCTTGCAACTGCTTCCCAACATGAAATACATGGAAATATAGAAATGTCAGCCATTCCTGATTGGTTGCAGCAAATAACAATTCCTAATAGACTGAAAAGGCTGACATGAATTAGTTGGATTTTCAAGCCATAATTTTCTGGCTTTATGTCTATATTTTTATTTCAGTGAAGCTCTTGTACGGCAGCTTGTGTTCAGACGATATGTAGAGGTTGACAAAGGATGCTGGAAAACCATGTTCAGATCCTCAAAGTAAGGTGTCAAAAGCCCTAGACATCCCTGCTGCAGACTGGCAGAGGAATACTTTAGCCTTTTTTTAAACTGTCCACCATAAAAATGCTATTTAAGGAGAGAAAAGTGTTTTTTCATTTTTGACATGTGTCTCTTTGCTGCAAGATAAATGACAGCCAAGCGCCGCCTGTCACTTACAATTTTACCACCAGGCACCAAATTCAATCCCCATTGATTGCGAGCCTTGCCACTTTGAAGAGGGAAACAGTAATTTCCCGGGCTAAATTCTAGTCATTCATTATTCCTCTGTATTGACCAGTGACCTATAAGAGTTTAGTCCAAGCTGGTGCGTCTGTAAAACCCATTGCCCTTTAGTGTGACCTATGGCTGGCTGCCATTTGGTCGCAGCTACTTTTATCTTTCTGCCATTAAAAGCCGTCAGTCAGTTCTCTCCTCACCTGGGTCTGGAGGACGTTTAAGACAGCGGACATGTTTTGCAGAGATGCAGAGAGGACATGCTTCCTAAGCTGTGTCAGACTGTCCTGACCTCAGCCTCTCCGTGCCCATTTTCCCAGCAGCCCAGCCTAACGAGAGGCAGCAGCAGAACTCAATAGACTCCTCCCAGCATGCCTCTGCCCGGCTCCATGGGAAAGGACTGTGGTTCGTCAATGTCATCTCTCCTGCTGCCAGCCTCTCCGTGCTGATTAGATGGGAAGGGAACCGTAGGTGAGATGAGATGGTTTCTCTGTGGAGACAAAGGGTGTATTGTAATTCCCAAGGCATCCATTCACTCCACAGATCAGTGACCTTTTCAGCGTATCAGACTACACAATAGAATCAGCTGCTCTGTTTTCCCCCGTAATTGCAGCGTGGAATTCCGTCTGCCCCAGAAGCAGGCACGGCATTTGAAAAACGGCTTGTCAGACATCAAGCATCTGAAGAGCTGATTCTGTTGATTGGCCAATGCAGAAGGGTGAGAGGTGCAATCGCTGTTAGGATTGTGTTTCAGGGGGCATCTGGCAACTTTACATCTTCAAATGGCAGCCAGAGGGAAGTGTTAGAAAATTTTGATTATCATGAGTCAGGAATCAAAATAATGTTCATCCAAGTCAGATTTAATGTAGATTTAAAATAGTAGAGCTGCAACACTGGCACAAACATGATGTAGCAGAACATAAAGATACATGAATCCATATTTTCTAAAACAACCATGGATCAAATGACTGTGCACAATGTAATGTTGTGCCTCTTAATGACAAACGCATCATTCAGTTCAACTTTCTACTTTTCTTTCTCCTTAGCTCGTTGTTTTCTGACGTGCAGTTCCGCTTTCATCACCTGATTTCCATCAGCAGCAGGCGGCTGGTCTCACACAAACACAGCAGACAAAGTTGAACATAGTGGAGCATTTAACGGCTAAAGTGACTGATGTTTTCCTCTGACAGTGGGGAGACCAGAGCAGAGCCAAAAGAATGAGTGAATGTTGGACTTGCCAAGTCTGCTGGATATGTAAATAAGTACTTTTGCAGCCTTATGCAGCTGAAACAAACAGTAATGATTGATTAGTTGATACACATACAACTAATTTGATAATCAATTAATTAGTTAGGTAAGTTTTTAAAGCAATATACCCACTATTTTCTGCTTCCCAGAAACTTTTAGAATTGGCTATAAAAACTTGTAATGTTCAATAGTATTCTGATTCCGTCAATATTTTTTGTATTGTTTCCTTGTATTTAAACAAAACAACTAATTATTGATTGATTAATCAAGAAACTAATTGACAGATTAATCCACAGTGAAAAAGGTGTGAGTTGGATACAGACAGGAGATGTGGTGTTGGTGGGGTTAGTCCCAGAACATGCAGCTGTATGACCTGTTGTGTAAATGTTGGAAGATGTCAGGATGAATAGATGATTGGAAACTTTACTGGTGGAGATGAAATCCTCTTCTGCTGCAGCTCCTGTTTTTTCCCCCATAGCCGAGTGCAGTTTTAATCACAAACACAAACACGACACAAAAGCTTGACACTTGTGCTGATGCAGGGTGGCAATGTGTGTGTGTGTGTGTGTGTTTGTGGCTTTATAACATGATCTGTGTGTGTGTGTGTGTGTGTGTGTGTGTGCCTCAGCCGACGTCCCATTTGCCAGGCTTGTTGTCGGAGTCAGAGTGCCAGAGGCCCGTGGGTGGCAGCCAGCGTGCAGGAGCAGCGTGTGCAGCTGCAGCCACCCAGGCTGCATGGCTGTTGACATGGTGTAGTTCGGAGAGCGCCCGGGGGGGAGGACGGCCTCAGCTACACTCTTTAAAACAACAGGCTTTGTGCTGAAGTATTGATGTGCTGGCAGCACACACTGTCCTCCCGGTGTCACACATGTATCGGACATGTGTCAGACATGGCACAGCAGATTTACTCTCCTGGCCTTCCTGCAGCGACTAGCCTGTGACTGATGTATTGATTCTGAAAGCTGATACTAGTTTTTGATGGACTACCTGTGAAAACAATTTGTAACTCAACAGAAAATGATTTGTCATCATTTCGATAAAATATGTTTTTTTTGTATCATTTCTCAAGAAAAAAAAGCCAAACACGTTCAATGTGGTTCAGTAACAATAAACAAGTATTCAATGGAAATGTCAAACATTTGTTTCTTGACAAGAATAGAAACAGACACATCCAGCTGTAGTTACAGATGTAGTGATGTAACCAAAATGGATTTATGGATTAAATAAGCATATATCGAGCACCTTCATTCATCAAAAGCTCAGTGCTCCAAAGGCACGATATCTTAATGTATTGTGAAGTGCAAACGTGTGGATAATCCCCAGCCTTCATTCCACCGTCTGATAGAGCAGCCGACTCAATCCAGGCTGTGAGAGGGCCTGAAGGCCTCTCTCAACAGACCCTGCACATCCTCGACAGGAACTGTGACCATGTTAAAAAACCTTCTTGCCACATCAACAACTGTTTCTATTCTCTCAGATTTTCTATCGACCTCAGCAGCACAGTTAATCACTGTGGCCAGAAATGCTAAGAACTCAATCTTGTCCTCACAATAATAATCACCATGCTTCCTGCCTGATTTGTCCTCCTTTACTTCTTGAATCTTTTCTTTCCCAGCTGCTTCCTCATGACTTCGCCTTCTCTTGGACCCCATCCTCATGACTTTCATCACTGTCTTTCTCTTTGGACAGTCTGCTGGCCATGCATCATGACTCCCCCCAGCACTGACGACACTTGGGTTATTCTCCACTGCACATCTCTGAAGTAACCACACATCCTTAAAATATGTCTACACATCAAATTTCCAACAATGTCTGCACTGAATGGGTTTGGGAACAAAAGGCCTGAGTGGGTAACTGATGTGATCCAGAAATACTTCAGACACGATTTCTGATTTAAAATGCAACTAAGAAGAACTTGTTTCACTCTTTTCTCTTTCACTTATCCTAAACATTTTATGACTGTCAACAACTGTTTTCACTATTCACGAGTTCTCCTTGCATCAACAATATATGATGCTCCATCAACAATTACTGGGACTTTCCTATGTGGTCCGAAACGTGACCTTGGTAACCCTCTAATTTAATTATAGCCAGTGTCTTCTTCAGTTGTGTCTGTGACACACATCTAACAGTGATTGATCCATTTCTTTGAACATCAACGAGGTTGTCCTTGTCCCTAATCCAACTCACAACCTTCATGTTGGTCTGACAGAACTTGCTCCTAGTCAAGTGCGTCCGTTGAAATGACATCTGTATAGCTGAATGTGTATGCTGTTATTTTGGTGAAAGTAAGGCAGAAGTAGTCTAATCAGTAACACATTATTTTATAGACAGTAATGTAGCAAATTACTTTCAAATGAAAGCTAACTAGTCATGTGTAATACATTACATGTTGAAAGTAACCCAACATGGATGGTAACACTGGTGCCACACCTGCAGCCACCACCAGGCCAAAAATAGGACATCCAGCCGGGTCAGGACAATGAGTTCTTGTTCTTGACTTCTCTTATGGAGCAGGTTGGAGGGCCATTTGTGCATGGTCAGGATTAGTTGATAATCCGATTTGAATCAGAACACGAAGGGCAAAAGTTGTCCATGCCCCAAAACAGCGTGTTCTTGCTCGACATGTTCTGATCCTCAGATCGTTCCCGGAGCCTTTGCCGGAGCTGTTTGCCAGCCATTCTTTACGGCTCTCTGTCAAGTGTGCTAATTGCTGTAAATAGCTGGGTGCTCTGTTGTTGTGATTGACCCTTCTGAAAAGCCGCTCAATCTGTCTCATATTTGGCAACGTGGAGGGCACTTTGTCGGCCTCATTGCGCATAATGGCTTGTTGTTGTTACTGCACATTAAACACAGTTAATTAGAGAGAGGATGGTTTGCTTTTAGGTGCTGTTTGAATAACGCTGCTCTTTGGACCTGTGTACCAGCAAAACGATATAGATCAATTATATCAGTGGGCGCTCGTCACTCCCTTTCAGTTTTGTGGGTAGTTTCTTAATTTGGATTTGAACTTTTTGAACAGTGCCAGCATTCAGCACATTGAAACCGACAGCTGATGATTGTCATAAGGACATTTTTTGTCTTTTTTATTGTTTTTTAGAATCGACTTTGCTACGCCTAGGGCTGCACGAAATTGCAAGAAACTGACATTGTGATAACGTTTTTACAGCTGTATATATTGCAATATGAAACGATCAGAATTTTTTAGGTACTTAAAGTCTTTCCACTGCCCCCCCCCCCCCATCCTCCTCCGATTTCTACCACACTTGGTTCAGCCCTGCCACCAATCAAAAATCAGCCTGGACAGTTTCAGTTTCACGTATGCGTCAAACTAACCCTGGCATGTACAGGAGACCAGGTAGAGAGGTATATGGGGAAAAACAACATTTTTCTTAAAGCTTTACAAATGAACTTTACCATTTGTAATGATGTTCATATGTTGGAAGATCAACAGGCCTCCCATCACGGCTGAGGATGGTAAAACTCTCAAACTATTTCTAAAAGCAAGATTTAAGAACAGATAGATCTTTATGTGTGTTTGTTGTTTGTGTGAAGCGTTAGTTTTATTAAGGAATGGACCAGTCCTGTGATGGTAACTTTTAATCAACTGACACTGATAACGAGGGAAAAAAACGCCTCGCCAACACTTGTCTGTGACGCTATGTTTACATGTCATACACAGACTCTGCATGCTCAGCAAGCAGTTTGCTATTTGCTCTGAATAAAGCGTGCACTTGATCAGATTATTTAACAACCAAAACTTTGTGTATTCAAGAATCCTTAAATCAGACTGAATTATGTAACATCAGCCAGATTTTTCTTTCAAGTCTTTTGATCAAGCAGCGACAAAGTTACATGACTTGACATCGTCTGCCCTGCAGTGTGAGTATTGCACACGCGGACATGGCGATGTCAGTGCTGACTGTGCAGCATCTAGCACATGTACAGTTTACATTGACAACAGCAGCAGATTTGCCACATTAAATTTGTAGTAATCTTTGAAACAAAACATCTGAAATGCGACAGAAGTAAAATAGCAGACCTCTCATTTCTAATCCATGACCATTGATTTTGTTGACTGAAATGACGACAGTTCCTGGCAGAGTTTATCAGTAGCTTGCTAATTAAGGCTCCATCACTCCAGCTGACGTTTTGGTCTTTCAAGCTGACTCAATTTAAAGCAAGAACCCTGTAAAAGGATTTCAAATATCCACATAATTGCAACACACTTAGTTTCCATAAAAAAAAACTATTTGAACAAACACCTCTCAAGACCTTTTTCACCTTCTATAAGAGAAAAGGATTTGAGAATGAGGTGAGGTTTCCAGACATAACGCTGTAGCAGGGCATGAGTTTGGCTGGAACTGCAGCATGGTAAACTTTGTCTGAACAAATAAAGAGCAGGACGAAGCTGCTAACGTCAGCTTAAACTCTGAATTCGCAGCATTGACGTGGATGAGGTGGAGGTTGCAGTCCTGAACAGGCCTTTTTTTTAAATTTAACCTCACAAGTTAATGTAGTCAGCAAACGATATGCTGCTTTGCTTTGGTAGAAGTTACGAGCCTCCTGTAGGTTTGCAAGCATTAGCCTGGCATGCTAACATTTGAAATTTAAGTTAGGCCTAATATGTGCCTTATAATTTTGCTCTTGTGTTTTTGCTTTTGGGACGATTAAAAACACCACCTGCCAAACTTTGGCACATGAAAATATTTGGATGTTTTCTGATGAGGGAAGGTGTTTCGCAAATCAATTGAGTGATTTCTGCCAGAATTTAGTGATGCAAGGTCCTCTGAGTTTCAAAATTTATACTACCACAGGACAATAAACAATAATATTCATTATGATTTTGATAACAAAATATCCATCCATCAGATTACTTGAGAAATGGCTTGTGATGACAGCTTGATTCCAAATAAAAGACCTGGAAAAATGTTCAGACATTTCACCCACCCAGAGCATCATCTGGATTATACTGTACATGCACAGACCTGTAGCACCAGACCTTGATGATTTCGCTCTCAAAAGACCCCCCCCCCCCCCACCACCACCACCACCACCACCACCACCCTAGCAAATTATCTACAAAGTAAAAGCCTCTGCCAATGCGTTTTTGTCTGCGAGTCCTGGCTTCTGAAACATGAAAGCAGGCAGCCATAGTGAGAAAAAGGGCCGTGCGGATCAGCAGAAAAGACAGGAAGATGTTTGCAGGATCTGAAGGGAGGCTGTGATCATGCTGTCTCATTAGATCAGTCTCAACCCTCTGCTTCTCTCTCCCTTCCTCTCTCTACGGCTGCTGCTCAGGAAAAAAAAAACCCAAAACACATCTTTCTTTTTCAAAATCAGCTGCTGATATCAGAATCCTTCAACACCTACAGTATGTTTGACCTCCTGTGCACCTGTGAATATGATGAGCGGAGCCCTTCGTCACAGTTTCTCAGTGCTGTCACATTATACATGATGCATTCTTCATCATTCTTTTTCTGTTTAACCTGTTTCAATAGTGATTCTTTTTCTAGTCTAACATTCTTAATATTTTTTTTTATATTTCTGCATATTTTAATTTCCTATACCTACAGCAAACCAGTTTCCCCAAACTCAATGTTAACATCCAATCTGACATTATCATAACAAAAGACATCTCTATGAGAAAAAAAAAAAACACGACCAATGCAGTATGAAGATAGTCTGCTTCTTCCTTGGCTCCCCTCCTCCACTATATAGCTGCCTTTATAACAATGGTGCAGTTTCCATGGCAGCTAGAGCATGTTAAGCTTTAGGATAACAGTGAAAAAAGTGGGGAGAAGGACAGGGAATAATCATCACAGGGTTATGAGGGGCTAAAAATAGCCAGGGACTTAATCCCAGGCATTATTTATTCATCTAAAACTTCTCGTGTCTGCGCCAGTTGTGTAAACATCATTTCTTCAGCAGCTTCTTGTCGGGCGGGGAGGCCGGTTTTCTGACCTAAGCCCCCAAGTTTCACTGACTGACTACACTGACTGACTAATACCACGGCTATAGGAGGGGGGGGCGGATACAGTCACAGCACAAAGCACAGACTGTGGATAGACATATGGGGATTGGATTTGCTGTAGTGACAGAAACTAGCTCTGCATTATTGCAAGTAATCTATTACTATTCCTACTTAAGGTTAAGGCCTGTGAGTTAAAAATGAGGCTGCATAATAGAGAGTGAAATGATCACAAAACTATGGCCTTGTCACTGAAAAACACACTGGCCAATTTGTAATAAAACGTCTCTTTAAATGACCCCATATGTGACCAGAAACTGTGATGATGTTTAATTGAATCATTGCCAGTTCAGGTAGCACATGTGTTGATTTGTAATGTATTGACTATAGTGAAGCTGTAGTGTGTGTGTGGACTGACTGTGGCTGCTTCTCTGTGTCTGTCACACAGCCAGCGTTAAGCTAATGAGAAGCAGAATAGAGGTCAGCCTCAGGCAGCAGGCAGGGACAGGCGACTTGGTTTGGAGAACTGATATCTATCATTGTCTGTTGTTGGGAAAGAAGAAAGCTTTGATGGATATGGCTTTTTAAAGGCCAGTACCAGTGTCGATATTTTAGTACTGAAGCTGCCAATAGGTCATACTTTGTACTAGTCTGTTGGTTTTATATGATAAAACCAGTGACCAGTGAAAACAAAGTCAGTAAAGCAAAAGTACTAATCTGCTAATCTGAGACACTTAGATTTTTTGGCACTAAAACTGTTAAATTAGAGGAAAAAAATCGAGACAGTGTGCATGTGGTACACTACAATTCATTGTTCGTGCAGCCTGGAGAGTCTTTTAGTTAGTGTGCAATGGAGCTAGACTGATAAACTGGCCCGACTGATATACTGGCCAATATAGTGGTGTCAGCGTTACATAGGTTGTCCACCAGAGAGCACTGACGAGTGGAGTTTTACACTGTAAAATGGAGTGTCCACGTGTATCTTGGACACAAAAATAAGTAAATAAAACAAACAAACAAACAAACTCCGACCTATATCAAGACCGTTTTTTTGTGATGTTAAACAAAATACTTTTGGTTGATTTATCATCAAATTTTTATAAACACCCAAGTATCGATATCTGTATCAAAAATCCAGTTTTGGCCGAGCTTTAGAGAACAGCACTACATCACACCGCATCAGCTGAAGTTGCAAAAATGTGAAATTTGTCTACATACAATTCAAGATATATAAAGAATAAAGTTTCCAATAACAAACAAACAATGCTTGGGTTTCAGTCGAGCTCTTCTTCCATAGAAATTCACATTTTCCCTGCAATTAGTCCAAATTTCTTATCGCAAAACCGCCTGGGAAATTCTAAATTTTATTGAAATTAGAGACCTGTAAAGTAGAATGTTACCAAACTCACCATTAAAGTAAGAGAAATGACTTTTTATTGCTATATAAGATATTCTACACTCTAAATTTGCTCGTTTTTCTGGAACATTTGACCATATTGCATGGCCTTCTTCAGTGGAGTCACTGTGGCCTAAGTATAAAATTTCGGTCTTATGTGATGGATTTTGTGTGAGAGTTCATACAGTCTATTTGATGAAGAAGGCATCGAGATACAGTTAAAAGCTTCAGGATGAAAAATCGTCAGTGAGCCTGTGAATATAGAAAATTAAGAAGAACGAGATAAGACTAATAAGAAGACTATATTAAGAAGTTCCTCCATGCTCGAATTTGTATTTTATCTTAATCTTTAAAGGGTTAACAGTTCCTTAAGAGAAACTTAAGTGAACTGTTATGAGACTGTTTTCACATAGAGTACAAGTAGCTCTAGTCAGTGATGCACATATCCAGTGCAGGCTGATGTTGATATGATTAAATCCAGTGCATAATAGCACATCTGTGAGTAAACAACAGGCTGTCAGTGTAACCCTAGTGAGATGGTCTTACCAAACTGTATCAGCTTACAAAATACACATAGAGGTGTAAAAAAATTCACTATCAATATGTTTCACTGGTGTGAGAATCTAATACATTTTCAATCTAGCAAAAATAAGGAGTGCCTGAGATTGCACATTTCTGTTATGAAATCATGGCCGTGTTCGGCTTTATAAAAAATGTAATTTTTGAGACACGAGAATCAGACATTGGAGTTTTCCTGACCCATTTAGAGAACGGTTTTCTCAGCACTTTGTCCTGGTGTATTGCTTAACGCAGCGTCGTTCCCAAGCCTCTGCAATCACTCAAAGAGATGCAGAAAACCTGTCTCATTAATTGTGACATAACCACCGACTGTAATGGCCGTGACATTTTCAAACGTCTTTGTACATGTATTTTTTTGTACAACAGGTGGATCCTTAAAAGCTTCTTTTATGCAACCGACCCCTCCATGTGCCAGAATTGACCCATATATTGAATTATGGTTTTATAGACCAGGTTAAAGATCATTTATTTGTCAAGCCTGAAACCAGTAATCTGACCAGTATTTTCAGAATTCTTGTATTTTTGTTTAAACAAAAGCTAAAGCTGCTCTAATCAATATTTTTTTGACTTTGTGGATTGTGAAAGAAGTCGCTCATAAAGACAAACCCAAAGAGAATTATGACCTGCTTGCAGTTCTCCTCAGCTGTGTTTTACCGTCTTTCAGCTCATTGTTTTGAGATTTACTCTGTTTTCCTCTGTGTTATCATCAGCTGTAGCAGGCAGCTGTTCTTTGAGGGAAAAAAGCTGATAAGCTGATAAACTGATTTAGCATCAAACAGCAGACAAAGTTAGCTACATCGTGACACAATTAGATTCAGATTAAGAGCATGATTCTTGGGAGTTGGTGGTGACCAATAGAGGTAAAGGACAGTGCATATTGGACTTCCATTGATTGGGTGGACACAGACACGGCTCCAAATAACTATGTGTTTCCTGGATGTGGAATAATAAGCTATTTTCTAACATGTTTACTATCAACTGATAATATGTCATGACATAGGTTGTTGTGCTGACTCCAAAAATCAGGTAATGCAGGTTTAAAAAAATGCACTAAGAACCGATTCTCTATGAAAAAAGAGCATAAAGTATCTCACTGTAGAATTTCTTTTAAGGGATATGTATCGAACCTCAGCCTGTTTTTGTTTCAGACCAAAATGCTTCCGTCAAGTATCAAAAGCATGGAAGGCAGAGGCTGCTCAGATTCGTACTGTTCTTTCCTTAATCTTTGATCAGAAAGTCTCTGATTTAATTATCATTTTACCAACTTCAGTCTATATTCAGATACTGTACAACTGCTCGTGTTAAACAACAATTAACAAACAAGAAAAACAATTGTGTTTATGGAGAAAAAAAATCTATTGAAAAAAGTATCTCTGTAGTGTAGGTAATAAAAATCATGTATTGCCTTGGTGTCAGTATTGAAAATTTTCAAACAATACCCTGGCCAAATTGGTGCATGTACTTTGACATTTAATATTTTACACTGACATTTCTTAATTGCACTCCATATAAATTTTGGCCTTTTAGAAATGATTGAGAACTTCAGGTAAATTTAGCTGCATTGCTGTTGCTCTACATGGTGTGTTTTGCTGGCAGAAGTCTACAAAACCAGTTCACTACACTTGAGAGTCAGAAGAACTCTTTGGAGCATTAGTTGCACTGAATGGAGACGTCGACTTGGACTGTTTCTGAAAGGTCAACAAGATGTGTATTATTTGTCCATACCAAAGGAATATTTACTGTCTGGGTTCTTGAATAGAGTCAGTGTCATCTGGTGATGACATTTTGTGCACACAGCAGAAGGGCCAACATGTCTGTGTCGGTTCCATGGAGCTCATGTTATCGAGTGCTCAGCATCTCCTCCTGTCTGTCAGTCCTGCTCGCTCTCTCTTGCTCTGTCCGTGGTGCTGAAAGCCTCCATTCACTGCGGAGACCAGCTTTCTTGCTCAGGGTCCTTGGACTTGTACTTCCATTTAGAAAAACAGGCGCTCTCTTAAAAAGCCAGCAAGGCTTCTTCTGAATAGAGCCGGCGTCGAGAGCTCTGTGAGGTTTGACCGGAGACAATAGCCTGCGTTGTTGTGTTCAAAATTACCCTTTGATGTCGAATGTGATGGGCTCTTAAAGTTCAGAGATACAACAGACCTGATCTGTTAAGCACATAGAACAAGATGTGAGCGAATGGAGCTTTTTCTTTCGGACAAGATATGAGAGGATAATTATAGCTGCATGATTATTTGCATAGTGTCCTTGCAAGATTGAGCATGCTTCAAGCACATACTGTATCATTTGTTGTTAAATTACAGAGGTCACTGTGTTTAGAAATAGAAATCTGCAGCACTATTTAGCTTTGGTTTAGCTGCAGAGCTGTCACGTTTTTCAAGAACAGATAGCCTTTTTGTCCCCTGTTTCTATCTCAGCATCTTCGCACCATGTCCACAAACAACCCCTGACCTCTGACCCTTCTTCAGTCAGAAGGCTTTTATAACTCTGCCTTGTTGCGTAACATACCTGCGGCTTGTTCCTGCGTCTGACTGAGCCGGCGCAGGCTTCGCAGTATCTAGGTCAATTTCCTTGACAAGATAATCCCATCTAAACTGTTGTTGGATTATTAGCTAAAGTAAACCTGCTCAGATGATGGGTCACTCTATGTTCAATGTTTAATCCGATGCCTTGATGAACAGATGTTCTAGTCAGGACTGGGGTGATGGTGGAGGCTGTTGTCAACACAGATTGTTCATATTTACTCAAAAAATTATGAGAGGAAATCATTATTAGATGCTTTAACAAAGCAACCAATATTTTTTAGATGGGGAAACAGCTTCTTAAGGGGGGGACTGAGGCGCCTTCCACTCCAGGTTTTGATGACGAAAACCCCGGAAGCAGCTGAAGAAAGACGTCCCACATCACACTGGAGAGCTGTCACATCAGCAGTGGTTAATTACAGTCAGTATCTGGTATTATATAGAATGTTAATATAGACATGGCATTACAGCGGGTTGTTAATTCAGCCACAGCCTACAGTAGTTTCAGTTATCCAGATTAACGGATATAGCCTTTCATTGACAATCAGCTGTTCAGCATGACAGGCCTGTCAGACAGACTGAAGCAGGCTGCGTGAGGTGTCCTCCCTGCTGCTGAGCCCTGATTACACTCCTATTGTTGGACCTTCAGTTGAACTGTGGCCAACCATTCAGGACAAAGAGCAGCTTTGTCATGAGAGGCAGGCAAAGCTTCCCAGGACGCCTACAGCAAGAGCCAACTGAAAGGCCAAGTTTAGCACTGGTTGTAGAGGCCACTGAGGCCACGTCTTTTGTATTTGTATGAATTTGAGGTGTTTAGTAACATAGGAGGAAGTTCACAGTCCACAATTAAAAACGCACCCATGGTGAATCACGGATGTCACTGTTTATTCAAAATCCAAGACCTCCATTCAAAAGTGGACAAAATATGCACAATCATCTGAATTCACAATACAGGCGGTACCTTGTACTCCAATGGGTAGGGGTTCCCAAAATGTTCCCAAAAAACTGTCTGACCCCGTTGACCCACTCATTAGTTACAAACTAAGAATGTGCATATTAACAGGTGGATAGAAACTGTGGCTGATGTTGCTCTATCGCAGCAACGTTAGCAGCACTACGGTGGACATTTTATACGCTGATTTCAGTATTTCTTGACTCAGTACTTTTCAATTTGTCTACTTTGATGCAAACAAAACAATAAATTAATAAAGGCTTCAGCATTTCTCCCACAAAATTTTATATCTGACAATGTCGAGCACGCTCTGAAACACCATTTAGATCTGTAGCCTGGAAATCTAAAAACTACTAGAACTATAATTATACAGTTGCAAAATTATATTCATCAAACTTTTTGATTTCAAAAGATGCTGACAATTGTGTGAGTTGCCTTGGGAGGATTCATGACCTTCCTATTTAAATCCTGTCTATAGCCCTGATCAGACTATTGTACGGGTGTCTGACAAAGCACAGCGAAAAATATGCAACAACATTTTGACATCAATAAATCATTACTACATTAATAATTAGTGTCTTGTATGGGTTATGCTTCTCCTGTATAGTAAAGTCAAGGATACTGCGAGGGGGGGGGGGGGCATAGGCTTTCTGGATGTGATCATAAATTTCAAAACATTAACATTATTTATACGTACAGGCTATCAATAGTTTATGATTATCTTAGGTTGCACAATTAATAATATAATGAGGTTCATCAGTGTTACATCTGTCACCTTTGATCAAACGAAGCCATGCAAAACCTACAGTTTTTATTGTGTTTGCATTGTCTTGCCTGTTCATCCGTCTATGTGCAGAGTCATGGGTTTAGTTGGCAAAATGTGATTATGTAAAAGTGTTGGTGGATATATGTTTGTGTTCATGGAATTGATTTAAAATAAAAATAGGTTACTGTAGCTTTTATGAGCTCAATGGCTAAGCTACAATAGCGCTTGAGGCTAACAGATGGCCAACCTGTGGCCCTTTTTCTGGAGATCTAGATTGCATGGGTGTGCAAGCGTGTGTGTGTGTGTGTGAGAGAGAGAGTTTATGGCTGCGAGTGCACGTTACCTCACATGTCATTCCTTTTTGAAGGAGAGCGATGGGAAATGGGATTTTTCTCCACAGAATGGTGCCGTTACTTAAAGCGAGGCAGCACAACAAAAGACGGAGACTGGGAAGAGAAAGTGAGATAGTGAGAGAATGGATTTGAGTCATATGTTTATCTGCCAGTGGTGCTTTTTCTGTGTTGTTGCCATAGCAACAGTGGCTCGCTGTATTTGTGTGTGTGTGTGTGTGCTTGTGCGTGTGTGTGACAAGGGATATAATTCTGCCTGTCACCAGCGTAGCCTAGAGCCGGCTCCCCAGCTGCTGGTTGCCATGAGACCAGACAGACACATCCTCCGCTTCAGTGATAAATCTTTTCTCTTGACGCTGAAATTACTAAACAGATTAGGTACATTTTCTTTGAGACCTGTCAAGATATTTGTATTACTAAAAAATGTAACATATGAATGATTTCAAAAGTAATATGAGATCACAATGACCAGGGTAAACATTGAGGGATAAACCACAGATTAACTAGATCACTTAAAAAGCTTGTGTAATTCAGGTCAATCTGTTCAAATCAGGCTATAATGCACATCTTCATTTTTCAGCATTAAAACAATTTTGCTGTTTTGCTATTAGCCATGTAACTGTCAATGGGACAGTTAGCTAGTTCTAGCTAGAGTACTTAGTCTAGAATTAACTAGTCAGTTAACACCATGAATGACTTTGAAAAAGAGTCAATTATGCACAAATGCACATTCCATTTGTGTAATTTTCTATTAGCTATCAAACTGACCCACAGACTCATGATTAGCATCACAGATAACTTTCATTTACATTGAAATATAGTCCATGAATGTTTCCATCTCATGTTCTGTCTTCTTGTAGAGCACCATTTTCAGAAGGCAGAAAAAAATCTAACATACTGACCTCTGTTTATGGTAGAGGTGTCCTGAGATGACGGAAGTAGAGCCAGTGCTGGACTTTGCCTCCTCGGGGCGCTCGGGGAGGAGAAATGCCCTGCCCGACATCCTGGGCTCTCCGGCAGGTGTGAACCCTGGCGACCTGCCTCTGAAGCTGGCTGAGCTGTCCCTCAAAGGTAAAGTACACAAGGTTTTATTTCTCATTATTAAAATATTGAGCACAAGGCACATTCAAACTATAACAACTTGTAAATTGAATTTGTAGTGAAAAGTAAAATGTGTCAATCTTGCTAGATTCTGTTGGGTACTTATAAAAATGTGGTCCTCTGGGCGTGCCTCTGGTCCATGTAAGATTTGGGACTGGAGACATGTGGGTGAGAATCAGCTCCAGTTAGAAACATTCAGACCAGCTTTGGGCTCGAATTGCCACTTGGGAATTCCAGTTCCATGCCAGAATCATCCTAAGTCATTCATCACGACTCTGGCATGAGTGTGACGACTGGGCGTGCCAAATTTAGACCACTGTTAGGCTGAGTATTTATGGCTACATGGGTAGCAAGCAAATGAGCGTGCTGTTAAATCAAACATAATGGTGCAATTTGTCTTGTATGCTACAAAAATGAATAAAGTACAAATCTGGCTTTGCTCACTCTCTAACCTCTGTGCACTTGAGGAAAGGCCGTTTCCGTTTCCGGCGCCGCGTGAGAGGCCGCTAGTTACAGCAGCTCCGTCCCACTTATGTGGTTTTTTGTATTTTTTAAGTAATTTTTCGTTATTTCTATTCTTTCCTTTCTACCACCATCTACTCAAACAAACCACAAGCATGGATATGCGAGTTGTGAGAGTGTTGGTGTGTTTTTTCCTTGTTTTTGGACTTATCCCAACTTCGTCGGGGGACCCATTCAGCCACGGCTCCATTGTTTACACCCGTGAACAGCTGATCGCGCTATGCCGGCCCATGATTCTCCCAGGTGAGGGCCCCGACATCCCTGCGGAACTGAAGAGGAGGAGAAGGGGATGCAGATCCGGAGTGAAATGTCGGGAAAGAAGAAGACGGTACAAACCATCCGTACCGTCTTTAATCATGGGAAATGTAAGATCGCTCCCTAATAAGATGGAGGAGCTGGCGGCGCTGACCAAACTACAGAGGGAGTACCGGGAGTGCAGCATCATGCACTTCACAGAGACGTGGCTGAATGAACTCACTCCGGACTCGCACGTAACTCTGGACGGATTTCACCTCGTCAGAGCGGACCGCAGCGTGAGGGAGAGTGGTAAGAGGAAGGGCGGGGGTCTGGCGATGTATGTGAATGAGAGATGGTGTAACCCTGGGCACATCAGTGTTAAAGAGCAGCGCTGCACGAAGGACGTTGAACTGCTGGCAGTGAGTATTCGGCCATATTACCTGCCGAGGGAGTTTTCGCACGTCATCGCGATTACTGTGTACATCCCCCCCTCCGCCGATGCTGCTGCAGCCTGTGACCTCATCCACAGTGTAGTGGCCCAGCTGCAAACATCCTGCCCCCAGGCCCTCGTCATCATCTCAGGAGACTTCAATCATGCATCGCTGTCTGCCACTCTCCCCACTTTCACCCAATATGTCGACTGCCACACCAGAGACAATAAAACCTTGGATTTACTTTATGCAAATACTAAGGATGCATACAGCTCTTCACCCCTCCCCCCGCTGGGACGCTCAGATCACAACCTGGTGAGACTGCAGCCCATTTACATACCTATGGTGAAGAAACAACCCCCCACCAAAAGGTATGTGAAGAAGTGGTCTCAAGATGCCACTGAGGCGCTGCAGGACTGTTTTGCCACCACAGACTGGGAAGTTCTGTGCAGCCCACATGGAGAGGACATTGACAGTATGACACACTGCATCACGGACTACATCAATTTCTGTGTAGAAAACACCGTACCCACCAGGAAAGTACGGTGTTTCTCCAACAACAAGCCATGGGTGACCCCTGAACTGAAAGCCCTGCTGCTGGAAAAGAAGAGGGTTTTTAGATCTGGGGACAGAGAGGAGCTGAGGAGGGTGCAGAAGGAGCTTAAGAAGAAAATCAGGGAAGGCAAGACCAACTACAAGGCTAAGATGGAGGAACAGCTCCAACAGAACGACGCCAGGGGGGTCTGGAGAGGCCTGAAAAACATCTCAGGTCACAACAAAGGCCAGGACAGGAGGCCTGAAGCAGGAGACAAGGAGTGGGTGAACCAACTGAATCTGCATTTCAACAGATTTGACTCTGCCCCCACTCCTTCCTCCAGTCATCAGAGTGCTGTCCAACCAGACTCCCAGTCACTCCATCTCTGCCGACTGCCACCCAGCTCACCCCCCCTCTGCTCCTCCCCACCCACCCCCGGCCTCTCCATATCAACTGACGAGGTGAGAAGTGAGCTGAGGAAGATCAAGGCCAGGAAAGCTGCAGGACCCGATGGCATCAACCCCAGACTCCTGAAGGACTGCGCAGACCAGCTCTGCTCGGTGCTCCAGTACATCTTCAACCTGAGCCTGAGTCTGGAGAGGGTCCCTGAACTGTGGAAAACTTCCTGTGTTGTTCCAGTCCCGAAGACCGCACACCCCAGGGAGCCAAACCACTTCAGACCCGTGGCCCTCACTTCTCACCTGATGAAGACCATGGAGAGGATACTTCTCAGGAACCTTCGACCCCTGGTGAGCACAAATCTGGACCCCCTGCAGTTTGCTTACCAGCCGGGCATAGGGGTAGATGATGCTGTCATCTACCTCCTTCACAGATCCCTGACCCACCTGGAGAATACGGACAGCGCTGTGAGAGTCATGTTCTTTGACTTCTCCAGCGCCTTCAACACAATACAGCCTTCACTGCTCAGGGGGAAGTTAGAAGGAGCGGGAGTAGACTGTCACCTGGCTGCATGGACGATCGACTACCTCACCAACAGACCACAGTACGTGAGGCTTCAGGACTGTGTGTCTGACACGGTGGTCTGCAGCACAGGGGCCCCACAGGGGACAGTGCTCTCCCCCTTTCTCTTCACCCTGTACACGTCGGACTTCAGTTACAACTCTGGGAGCTGTCACCTCCAAAAGTTCTCCGATGATACCGCCATCGTCGGGTGTGTATCGGGCGGGGACGACCAGGAGTACAGGGGGGTCATCAGTGACTTTGTCAGCTGGTGTGAGCTAAATCATCTTCAGCTCAATGCCAGCAAGACGAAGGAGCTGGTGATCGACTTCAGGAGGAAGCCACCCCAGACTGCACCGGTGAACATCCAGGGATTGGACATCGAGAGGGTGGAGACCTACAAATACCTGGGTGTTCACCTTAACAATAAACTGGACTGGTCACATAACACCAATGCACTATACAAGAAGGGCCAAAGCCGTCTGCACCTGCTGAGGAGGCTGAGGTCCTTTGGAGTATGCAGGACTCTACTAAGGACTTTTTATGACACTGTGGTAGCATCTGCACTCTTTTATGCAGTGGTCTGCTGGGGAGGGGGGAGCACAGAGAGGGACAGGAAGAGACTGAACAAACTGGTCAGGAGGGCTGGTTCGGTCATGGACTGTTCTGTGGACTCCATTGAGGAGGTGGGTGAGAGGAGGATGTTAGCCAAGCTGACATCTATCATGGACAACCCCTCTCACCCCCTGCATGAGACTGTGGGAGCTTTAAGCAGCTCCTTCAGCAACAGACTAAGACTCCCTCCCTGCAAGAAGGAGCGCTACCGCAGGTCTTTCATACCCACGGCAATAAGACTCTTTAACACCTCATTACAGTAAATAACTGCATTTAAGTCATGACTGCATTTTTTCTGCTGTACAGTGCAAATAATGTAATAATGTGCAATAACATAGAAATTTCTGTGCAATAGCATCTATAGAATCTTTATTCTCATATGAATAATAGTATGTCTATTACTTCTGGATGCCAAAGACAAGGAAAACATGTAACATAATGTAAATACTTTACCTCACTTGTCACTTTATTGTCTTAGGCCACTTATTGTTTCTTGTTTTTTATTGCTGCCTTATCTCTTTAGCCACTTACTGGTATTTATTTTTGAGTTAATGTTTACTGTATGTTACTGCTGCTGTGACAAGTAAATTTCCCCTAAGGGGGATCAATAAAAGTTATCTTATCTTATCTTATCTTAATTCTGTTTCGTGTCCGCTCCATAGCTTTATTAACTCCCAGTGTTTTGTTACAGTACGTGCATGCAGTAAATTAGCCCCATGCATGAGAAAACTGGTGCTGTGCTATTCTTTTTTAAACTGGCTTTGCAGTTTTTGTCACATGACAGGAGCTCAAAAAAAAAAATGTCAGGACAAAGTTACGTAATAATGATGTCAGTCATTGGTATCGATCAACCACTGCTTCAGACAGTCTTTCTTTTTGCCCTTGAGAGCAACATATTTCTTATTGTACCTTTTTGGGTTTGTGCGCAGATGGTCCGGGAGGGGCCCAGTCCCCCACGGCGGAGGAGCCTCCAGCACTGCCGGAGAGCTCAGAGGGGAAAGAGGGATCGTAGGGACTCATTTATTTACCTCCCCGGAGACCTGCGAAGATAACCTGAGAGACGGGATGAGGAGCGAGATAGAGGGCGACCTGTGGGAGAGAGAGTGATTATCTGTGGAGAGTCAGTCTGTTTGCGAAGCAGCTGAGCCACGGAGGGAGAGTGACGGAGCGACTCCCGCAGGACTGGAGCCAGGAGCTTAGGACTGTTTGGCACTCAGCGCTATCTGGAAAGAGTCAGACGTCACTTAGTTATGAAGCAACGAGTGTGTGTGTGTATAGGTGATTTATACACTCTGAGAATCAAAGGGACCATGACAGATTGTATACTGTACACTACTATTTTTGTATGATTTATTTAAAACTAAAGAAAAACAGGAACTCATAATTCAAACTGTAATATGGACCATTTCCTTGCTGATTTTTGTTTTGAGGTGATGTGTGTTATTTTACATTGATAATAGCAGGAGGGAGTCTGATCACAGTCCTTGCAAAATGTCACACGTGACATAAGAAAACAGTAGATTTAAGAAAGCTGGAAAGTCTTTGTGTCGTCTTGCTCACTTATGCTTTTACACTAAATGTGTACGATCCTCTGTGTGTTTTCAAATCCGAGGCTGTTGTACAGTATCTACATTGTAAATGTACAGTTTCTACCCCTCATCACCAGACTGTTTTCAACCTAGAAACAACAACCAGGGATCTGATCCATTTTTTTTCGCCCATCTGGTGCAGGTGATAACATGTAAGAGCCGTCCATATCTGGAGACATTCCTTTAGAGAACAGTGTCCCACTGCCAGCGGTGTACACACTGCTTCATTATAATACTGAGAAAAGTTGGTGATTTTCTTTTGTTTGGGTTTTTTTTTTTTTTTTGCTTAAGGCTGCTTTTAAAAGTCTCTTCATTTTCCAAACCTCTGAAAAATGTGCCTCGTGGCAGTTCACAACCGAAAACCTGTGTTGTGTTCTTTCTCTGTGAAGTACTGTTATTGACTATTTTGGGCTACTGATATTTCCTCAGTTTTAATAGGAGGTATCTTAACACCTCTTTACTGCTTGAACTGTAAATGAAGGAAACACTTTTTTAACACTCTGCAGCTGCAGATCACTCTGTCAGGAGAAGTGTTCAGTTTTGCATCAACTTCAGCAGGACCTCAGCGAGGCTCCATACACGTGCTTCTTATAGCGATAGCAGCATATGCCCGCGGACTGGGCCTGGGAGCATCGAGCAACACCGCCGCCACAATGTGTTTGGAGTGTTGAAAATGGCAGCACGCTCTCTCCACGCGAAGGAAAGTCTGTTCACACTCATTAACACATGAGCAGAGCTGTGAATAGGATGCAAGACAGAGAGCGAGGAACACAGCGAGAGTCCACATTCGTCAGCGAGCCGCTCACTGCTACTGTATATATACTGTATTGTAGTATAATCCATATGTGTCATACATGCTACCTGTATGATTAGCAGACTTTATTCACACACTGTACCCACGAAGAAGTGATGTTCTGTAATTGTCTCTATTTGAAGCTGTTTTACCGGTGGCTGTGTCTTTATGTGGATGTGTTTCACAGTTGCAACGAGGGAAGCCTGTTTTCAATGCTGTTCAACTTCTGATGCTGAGGAGAAAGTGTTCATGGTCCATCTGAAGCTCTATGGTCAACACTTTTTTGGGGGGGGTGGGGGGGGGGTTGATGAATCAGAGGTGTGTTTTGTAGTGTCTGATTTCTTAGTGGTGGATATATTTTACTTAGCTGGATTGAATCTCACATGTTGATTCTATCTGGTGGTGAAAGTTGCCATTAAACCCACAAGCTTTACATATACACCTGTGTGTTGAACATGTCATTTCTATGCAAGACCCTCAATCCCAGAGTTTGACATTTTGTCACACACACAGTATGTTGGAAATAAGACTGATATTTAATTGGCTGTGATATCATTTGGTAGAGTGTTTTAGCCTCACTAGTGACAGGGTTCTGTGGAAGGTCAGGACACTACTTTGGTCGAGACTGAAATAGCTGAACAACTATTGGATGAATGTCCATGGAAATCTGTCCCGACATTAATGTTCCCCAGAGGATGAAGCCCATGGAGAGTGATGATCCCCTGACTTTTCATCTAAGCCATCAGCAGTTTGAAGTTTGTCCAATACTTTTGTTACTAAATACTTGCAGAACTAATGTCATTCCCATCAACCTTATTTGTACTTTGTGTTTATTGCTGATTAGTATCAACATGGTAGCATGCTAAGCTAAGCTGACCATGGCAGACATTAACTTCTGAATATCATCATGGTCTTAGTCCCCATGTTAATAAACTGACATTAGCATTCAGCTGTAAAAGCTGTAGACATGTTTTGTTTACATGGACCAGTAGCTGATAAATCCCCATCATGGCAGCTGTCACTCATTTCATTTTACAGAGGATGAGTTCTACATGCAAAGAACTTTATTACTTAGTGGCAGGTAGACTTGTGAGCAAAAGCCAAACATAAAGGGAAACTCTGCAGATTATACAAATCACAGCCTGTTCACAGGTTTTAACAAGTGCGAGAGCATGTGTGAAAAAAGTTGTTTAGACTCATTTGCGTCTCCAGAGGGAGCTGTGTGAAGCCTGAAATGTCCCCAGGTGATGTCACTTGAGTCAGCATGGATTGGGACTGAGACAGACAATGAAAAACAGCTGGTGGTGTGGAAACCTTTCTTCTCCTGCGACCATCAGGTCAAATGTTTCACAAGTAAAAGCAAACAACAGTTCTGCCAGGCTGTCCATCACATATACTCACTTTGTGGCATTTAGGTCCTCAAATCTTCATCAGATAAAATGAATGAATCCATGATCATCAGGTAAAACAGAGAAAAATCATAATCAAGGAAATTTACCTGCCTAAGGTCTGAGGACCAAAATGTTTATAAAGTGAGTATGAGTGACAGTCTGACTTTTTGCGTGTCAGACTTTTTGGTTCTTTCCCAGAGATTTTGATCTGATGAACCCATCTATAAGAACTTTGTAGTCACTTACTGACAACTTAGAGTGTAATGGACAACTACCCATAAAAGACCATGTGCTCCAAAATGGAAACAATGAATCCTTTCCAACAGCTTATTTTTTAAGGATTAATCCTTTCCATTTTGGAGCTTTTTCATCATAACAATATAGAAAGGATACATATTCCTGCTCTCAGAGGATAAACCATTTTGATTTTGTTGACTCTATGGCTTTGACATTTACTCTCCACAGCAGATTCAAATTGGCTGTCATGTTATTTTATAGATGATGATCGAAGGACTATGGAATTTCTTGTTGTCTTATTCTTTTTGGTAACCTCTAAATGATTATTAAAAATTAGCTTTGTTTATCTGAATCAGCCGATCAGACATAAGCATTTTGAAGTACAGAGGTAAAGCAGATTTCATCTTGTTATACAGTAATAACACTAAACTGCCAATCACTGCTGTTGCAAATTACAGGTTGACCACACAAGAATACTCAACTAAATCAGTTAATACAAAGCCTGAGGTTTTTATGATGGAAGTAATATGTGGGTATAATAATGGTGGTAGTTGTTCACATATTAGGCTTTTGTCAAATTGAATAACAAAGAACATACTTTTCTTTTACTTTTTTAAGTACTATATAGCTCTCCCTTTGACTACAGCCAACATCTGTTATGACAGGCACCTGGCAATGGCACCAATCATTTTCTTAAGTGTAAAGTGAGAGCGTATAAGGAGCACTTGAAGGAACCTCAAGGCTAGACATGCACTCTCTCCATCCCTTCCAGAATAGCCATGTTAGTACAGCGGTGTTACATAATGCAGCAGTTCCTGTGGGTGTGCAGCAGATGGAGACATTCACCAAATTATCATTCAGGCAACATCATACTTCTACAGCCACAGGAGAATTTCTTTGTTATGTCTGGCACAAAGAAAATGGCTGAAATACAATGTTTTCAACTGTATTTATAGAAATGGCTCAAGTTGTATTAATATTGTGACTAAATTTATCATTTGGAGGTTCAGGTGTCACATTCCTGCACACAAGTTTCAGATTTAAGCCCAGTATGGAATCGGACTTGGGACACACCCAGTGTTGACTCGGTGCTCATTCAGCAATAGGGAGTGACTTGACGTAATTTTTTTGAATTGCTTTTTGTTCAATCTCAAACGCTGCTCCTAACCTGTGGAGGTGGAGGCTAACAATGAAGGGGGGTGTGTTGCACAGAATGTGCTTGTAAGCCATGAGTGAACCTTTGTGATGGCTGCAGGCTGGCCGTCTGGCTGTGTCCCAGCCTCCCTGCTGACAGGAGATGAGACCATCCACACACACCCAAGGGCTCTTTGTCTCTCTGCAGACGCAACCACAATAAAGCACTTGTGTGTTTATGTTTGCACGCTGAATATGTGGCTCAGATTATGTAAGAAAACATTATTTATTAAATACAAGCGCAGTGGCTCTCCTGCATGTGGCACATTGTACCCGATCATTTATTCAAGCAAAACAGAAATGTGTAATCCATTTGAGACTCACTGTTTTTGCTCAAACATCCCTGTTAGTCTCCACCTCCACTCTCAGACATCGTCCTCTCCTCTGAGGTGGCTCCTTCACCCAGACTGCTTCTACGTAACTTGTTGCTAGGGTAACCCAGTCATGAGAGAAGCTTGGGCCTTGTAACATTGCATGCAGTCATGCTTCTTTCGAGAATGACGGAAGGTGAAGAATTAAATGGCTGTGATGAGGACATGAGGCGTACACATGATGCAAACTGGACATGGCAAGGTGTGAGACCCTGTCAGCCTCAACTGAGGGCAAATTTGACCTTAAAGACGGAAATCAAGAAACTGAAATGACAAGAAATCAGTCTGGAAGCAATATCTAAAAATAGCTTTGGTTGTAGCCCTAAATGCTATCATTAATCTTTTATACTGTGAATCTGACAGTTCACACTTTTACAAATCTAAAATAACAAGGCAGCTTGTTTCTAATTCCACAGATCAGAAAAGCAGTGGAGAGGAAAGCTCTCTCTATTCTTACATAATTGAATAGCCTGGAATAAGCGGTTAGGTATTGGCTTTCCTCAAGGAAATTGTTGTGTAATTGCCTCACATAAATGCACTGTGGTTCCTCTCACAGACAGGTCAGAGCCAGATGCTCGGTTATCAATCGAAGCTAAGCGAATGAACGGCAGACTTTAGGTCAATCTCTTTCTCCCTTTGTCTCTCACCCTCCATGACTCGGCCGGCCAGTGAGTGATCCAGCTGCTGTGGAGGCGACAGGGAGTGTTAGAGAGACGTATAGAGAGAGGCAGAGATAGAGGGAGGGAGGGAGGGAGGGAGGGATGATAAGACTGCCACTGAGGCCGTGCAGACGTGGGTCACAGAGAGGATGCCAGGCAGGCAGGCAGGCAGCCCAGCAAATAGAAAAGCCTTCACGTGGAAGTCAACGTGCCATTTCCGACACATAGGGGCCTCGGGAGGAAAGACAGGGAGAAGAAGAAGAGATGTAAGACACGAGAGAGAGCAAGCGACGGAGAAAGAGAGGGGGAGAGTAGAAATGGCAGCTGGAGCATCAGTTCAAACCAAATTCATCATTCACCTCCAAAATATCTGCACCTGCTCACATCAACTCAGAGGAAAAGACCAGCATGTTTCTATAGTTTTCTTCTTAGTTTCAGTCCGTCTCTTAATGCTTCAATAACAGCTCACAAATGCATAGGTTGATTTTTCAAAAAGCTCAGCGGTGGATTCATAAAGATTCTGGTGCACTAGTGCATATTTCTAGGAGCAGGTTTGATTTAATACAAATATAGTGGTGATGCTCATCATGGCTGATTTATAAGTTTTTATAGTTTTTGGACACTAGAGCTCTATGGAACGGAATAATCAGCTATAAAAGCAGCTTTGAATGCACAATGCACTAGTTTTCCTTGTTTTTCTTCTTTGTTTTGAATCCGCCTCCTCACAAGAGCTGAATCACCCAATTAGCTTGTTTGACGCCTGCCTGGAAGACACACTGCTGAGAAGTGTGTGTGTCATCTCCTCTGTGGTCCTCTGTGACCTACAGTTACCTGTACGGCTCCTCACTGTGTCGGTCTGAAGCTTTTATTGTATATCTTCTGAAAAGCATTTTTCCCCTTGGAGAAGGATTAATTCATTGTTGGTTTTGGATTTCTAATGGGATTTTTCTTGACAATGACAAATATATAGTATTATATATATTATATATTATATTGAATTGTTCCTTCAAATGTGTTTTTTCTGAGTTGTGCTTTATCTTGTGTAATTATCACCACAATCTGCTCTGTATCTAGTCGATGCTAAGGGCTGGGTTATGTAAGAAATGAACTGGTTCATAATCAGAAATCAAACCTGTTTATAGTTGTTCTGCACGGCCATGCTGGGAACTGCATTGAAACACCATCACAGGGTGGGAAAGATGATATGGTTTAAACAGTAATGATGTACATTTTCAGACAGTCTCTCTCCTGGTCGGCATTCATAGAGTTGCACTCACTACTGATGTATAACAAATGAACTCCAGAGAGAGAAGCTCAAACCCTGGCTCACCTTCACACATGCACTGGTGACATGTTTCTTCATCACCATGAACACACACACTGTAATATATTTTGATTCAGTCCCACATACACCATCATGCTGCTCCAAATACTTACTATAGCACCAAGCATGTATGAATGCACAGCTGAAAATAGATCCTATCAAATGCAGTATTTACTCTGCTTTGTTTCATGTGTCGTGTACTGTCTTAGAAGATTACTGAACCTTTTTTTTTTTTGAACCAGTTTTTGTTTTTTTTTTTAGAAGATTTGGGTGATGGTCTCTGGGCCAAGAGCCATAGACAGGGTAAGAAAGTGAGAAAAATATTAAGTCAATGACAATAGCATAAAAAACAGTATTCATTAAGGTGGAAAACAATCAGCTCAACACATTTGGTTCCTGACAATAAGGCAGACTGAGTGAGTCAGTGTCAGTGATTAGACCTTTTTTTGCTATGTAATCTATGAGCAGGCTGCTGAGCAGTGGCCAAGCATCAGTCGAGTGAAGTGTAACCAAAACATCATTCTAATCTGAGCTCAATGTATGGAAGATACTGAGACAGTGAAGAGCTGAGGGGGGTTGAAACTGAGCAAACCTAAGCTGCTTAAAATGAGGTCAATATGTTTATTTCCCCGTCAGATTTTTCCTCTAAATTAGCCTCCACTTTTCCTTCCTTTCCACGACATCTGAGCTTGGCAGCGGCTTCATTCTTTGTCCAGCGATAGTTCACGAGGCTGTTAACGCACGCATGCTCACACACGCTCACAGAAACACACACAAACACATGACATCACCCAAGCAGCGGCGGGGCGGAGACTGGCAGCGTAAGCCTGGCATCACACACGCACACACAGTGGGATAGCACAACTCCTCTCCCTCCATAAGCTCTCTGTCAGACGGCTCAGCTTGGCAGCACTCTCGCCCAATGAGATGAGACGAGCATCAGCCCTGACCCCGTTCTCACAGAGACCGAGTCACTTTGCACAGACAGTGTGTGGTGCTATCTCTGCAGTCTGGCATGTCTGGCCGTTCTAATATCCCTCCCTCCTCTTCTTCAGTCATAAAAAATAGGCTGAGATCAAAGGGACAGACTTTGCCTACCCCACCCCCAAATCCTGACCTCTCCTCCGTCTTTCAGCTTTAATTGGTTATCTTCGAATCTGAGGGAGGACGGCCCCTGTCCCTGTTCTGTCTCATCAATATTCTCTCTGTGCTGTGATAGGTCGGCAGATTCACTGTTAGCTACTCTGCTGAGCACATTGAATACTAACAGTTATTATTCTTATTTTATGGCTTCTAACTGTTAGAAACCCCGCTGGGGTGCATTTTCACCAGAACAACAAACCAACAGCACCAGAATATGTGATGTCAACCTGCTCTACAAGCCTTTTTTGGGATGCGACAGTCTCTTAACTTGGCTGGTCCTAAATATATTTAGGATAATAAGTACTTTGTCATAATGCTTTAAATGCCCAGATGCTGTTCCTGAACATGCATGAGCGTGCAGGATGGCAGTTTGTAGATGTTAAGATGGCTGACTGAGTTTCCATTGGTAACCTCTATCATGAATTAAATTATTCATGACTCTTGATGAAATGCAATCACGTTCTGTTGTACCCGCACTGGAAATACTAAATACTTAAAATACCAATCTTGTTTACAGTTTCTCCACCAGAATAAGAACGAGACCATGTGTTTGTAAGACCACGTCAGAAGGCAGAAGTGTTTACATCTGATCACTTGAAGGCGACGACTGTCTAAATGTGAAGATAATGGCACACATTTTCAGAGCGTCTCTCCTGGGAGCCGTTCATAGTGTTGCACTTGGTTGTTCACATGAAAAGCGACAGAAATAGTTTTGCGAAGAATGAAAACGGAGAGCTTGGGAGAGAAGTTCAAAGGCTGCTTTCTCACTTCTACACACCTGGTTGATCAAGGCGTGAAATCGGTGTGAATGTTTGATTGTCGGTTTCAAAAAATGGTAAGACCCTACTCTACTACTGCTACTCCAGATCTGATGCAGCTCTGCGAGGCTGCATAGTGATGCTTTGAGCTAATGTCAGCATGCAGACATGCTCACAAAGACAATCTTATAATGACATTAATGCAGGTGTATCTGGTCTATAGAGTCACGCAGCTTGTGAAACACCTGCCACAAAAGTCTGATTTGGTACCGTCAAATTGCTGATAGGATTACTTTACATTTGTGGATTGTCTTTCATGACTTGAGGTTGTAGACAGCAGCCTTTACAAATAGATTCTGTAGTACAATGATTTATCCATTGCACTGTTGTGGTTCAGTCATGATCTGGGCTCACTTACTCTTGTCTGGGCTGGAAAACAAACCGTATTCTCCCCTGTCATGCAACACTGTGGGAACATTGACCAAACTGAAGTTTTAAACATTGAATTATTATGCATCCAGAACTGTTTCAAATGTAAAGAATACATTTAGTGTCTGAGTTATACTATGCTAAAATATCCAGTATCGAAGGAAAGTCATCAATACAACAGGTTCCAACATTGTGAACAGTAACATGCTTCAAAATGCACTAATAAAACTGTCATTCATTTTCAGCCGTTATGCCTTGTTGTAATGCCACCTCTGTTTGATTAATCAAATTAATTCTAGAAGTCCTGATTGGCTGCATGTTGCAGACACTTGTAGGAACAAAAATTAATTGCTCATGCTCTTACATACAGAAGAGAAGCAGCAGTCAAAGCTACTGACTGCTCCTGAGATTGACCCTATAAAGGCCACACTGGTTTCTCCTTCCACCTTTATTTTCAATCCCTCCATCAATTACAGACAGCTGTGTGGGCTTCTCTTCACCTGACAACATGGCTAAAGAGATCAGTGTCATGTCTACGAGCTAAAGCGCCTGGGCGTCTAAAATGCTCGGACAGTATGAGATAATACTCACATGCAGACATCTGGCTTGTATGAGTGGATGTTGGTACGATAATATCGGGATAACACTAATCGCCCAGATTGGGATTATGATTATCAGTCACCAGCACACAAACAGACTTCCCTCCGTACCTCTAATCTAAACATGTCCGTTTCTAAGGCTGAGCAGTCTAAGTTGAAATAAATGTTTTAGCACCACCTCATTAAGCCAATCAGCGTGATTCAGAAGCAATCAATAACAAGGATGCTTCTCTTCATATAAGTAATTTCATCATGGGGGACAGAAATCTGATTTGTGGCTCTCTAATACGTCTCCATTGACATCCAGCATTCAGCGTTCAGCAGCCATCTGTGGATCATCTCTGCAAGTCTTCTTTGTCAATCTCCCTTTGGTTTCCCCTCTCCACCTCCCTCCCATCCTTCTCATCCCTTTGTTTGCCTCCCCTCCTCTCTCTGTCCCGGGGCTGACATCACGGTCCCAGAGGAGCCCCGTGATGGTAACAAGCCCTGATTCAGCAACCAAGTCGGCCCCACTATGCCCCCACCCTGCATCACTCTTCAGTCAGCGGTTGTTCCCTATCTATATTGCATCCCTCTCTGCATCTTTTTATCATCCCAGCCCCGACAACACACCGCCCCTCCCTGAATAACCCCACCCCTCTGGCCCTCAGCAGGCTCCAGGGCTCAGACTGCTTTTACCACGCTGACAACAAGGTCTCCCAAGTGGACAGGGCTCTTATTTCACCATAGGCTGTGCCTGGGACGGCTACAGTACATTACTGAGAAACATCAGGGCAACACCAAAATGAAATATTTATCAGAAGCATAAATATGGAGGAGGACACCAAAGTATTGCCTTCTACACTTCACCTTCTTTTCAGTAGACTGGATTGCTTCCCATTTTCAAGTCAGAGCATTGGGGTCTCACTTGCAGTGAAAGAAATGTCAACCAAAGAGTAAAACTCGAAGTTAAGAGATCTGAGGGCTCGAGTTGAATTTTTAAAAATGCTACTTAAAAGCACTGTCAAAATGGGGAAAAGATCCTGCTCAGTGGCCAGAAAAGAGAGCCAATCAGGCAAACATGAGAAGACTCCTTTAACGTGACAGGATGGAAAAATTAAAAATAAATGAAGACAAAGAAAAGACTGAGCTATCATCTAATGTCCTACAGTAAAAATGTATTCTTAAGACATCTATATATACATGGTAATGTTATACAGCATGTTATTGTGCTAACTTGATATACAATCAGTTACTACTTTACTTGAGATATTTTCTGTCAGTCAGTGCAGTATAACATAGTATATTTCAACAACAAAATGAATTGCAGCCTCCTTGATGACCACAAAGTTGACTCAACATCTCTCTAACACAGTTTTAAGAAATACTGAATATTCTAATCTTCATGAAGGTATGAACTATTGCAGGACTCTTGTTTCAGACTGCATCACTTTTAGCTCTGTGTATACCTGGAAATCTATCAAAATATTAGATTAGATAAAGGATCAATAGCTGTCTTAAGGCCGAGTTGTTACACTGACACGTGAATGTCTACTTTCAAAAATTGCTGATGAGGCAAATCCCAGTACCATTACTCTCCATGCTGTTAGCATACATTATTAATCCAGTCATTTAAGGCTAATTAAGCACTGCTCCATGTTTTCTTCCTGGTTGACGCTCTCTCTCGTGATATCTGTGCGAACTACTGTACAGTGACACGCCGCACTGTCGTTCTCTGTGGAACACAAAGGTTCCTCGCTCTCAGCTTTGTCCCTGTCTGTCTCTTCAGCAGGTGTGAGTCCCATCTGCTGGGCCTCATTAGAGGAAAAAAAACCCAAAACAGCACTATTAGGTGCAGATTTAGGCGACAGGACAGCGGGAGGTGGATGGCGAGGTGGAGGGGTGGGTGCTGCTGGAGGAGTAACGCAGAGGCCACAGGATTAGCTAATGGGACAGCTTCATTACAAGCTGCTGAAGGAGGGGTGGAGGCTGAGGGGTCTGGATCCTGACAGGAGCAATCGCTTTGACCTCAAGAGTCAGCAGGTGCAAGCATCTATAAAAGACCATAAGCACTCACCTGCTTATAATAGGCCAACTTGCATTCATTTTTCCACCTATTCCATGCACTTAAAGGTTGAAAATGAGCAGCCAGCTCAAGTTGCCCTCAGGTATGCAGAGGTGAACTCTGACCACACGGCCTAACCAATACAGATGTGGACAGTAGATCTGTTTGATTTGTCCAGAATATTCAGCATAAAGAGCCTTATGAATGTCTCATTGACCATATACACCTGTCTGTCTTGGAGATGGCGATCATGTTTAGTGGAAATCAATGCCTACTCCAGATCTTCTCAAAGGGAAAATAGTTCCACAGGATGCCTGTAGCTCTGCCTGATATTGTATTCTTCCTATGAAACACTTCAGAGCACCACCCTGCTGTGCCCCTTATCCAAGTCATAATATCACTCATCACTTTCTGAGGCTTATTTGTGATGTGTTTAGCATAGAGTTATTCCTTTCTTATTTCACTTTTTTGTACTTGTTTTGAACTGCATTTAAGAAAAATAAGATTAAGAAGAATTATCAATAGATCAAAATTCTTTGACATGTTGCAAATATCATGTGCCCAATAAGTTCTACTGTTGACTGTTAGACTAAGATAGCATGGACCCCCTTGTTTGGAGTAAACAACATAACATATTTCTTCAGTACATTCTGCACATGAGGATACATCACTGAGACATACACACACACAGAGGACACACAGCAAATGGGGGGTGGGGGCAGGGATGCTGAAACCACTTCTAGACAGCCCGCAGCCTCCCAGAGAGGAGAGCAGCTGAGTTGGTGATTATGTAACCCACAGTTACATAAAAGTTATCACTACATTTAAACATGACTGCCCTATAGATTTAGCGTCATGGTAACGGGGGACATATTGTATCGTCTTGCATGTAACATTTACAAAAAGGACTTTCGTGTTCCTTGTGAATCGGTGTTCGATTTCTCAGAGGGTTGAATTCTCAGCTGTGCCTCGTTCGGCGTTCGTCGCAAGCAGCGAATGTCATTGTTTTTCTTGCACGCTTCCAAGCCTTAAACCTCAGTGGGACATGTGTAATTGTTGTGTTCTGGCTACCTGTACATGTAACAGCCTCCTCGCTACATGCCCCAGAGGCAAAACATTACGCCTGCCAGGCTTCCTATTCAGACAAGTACAGTAGAGACAGATAGAGGTGCAGCCACCAAACATGGAGGACTCCTGGATCCCCATTCCCTGATCTGCTCACTATTGGATCCGACTGCTTCTGTGGATGGGGAAGGACACACTGTGTTTGTGCGGACTAAAAATGGGTCAGGCTTCCAGCCCCAGCCACAGCACACAGCAGCATGGCTGAGTGCCTCTGAAAGGAGGATCCCACTCCTTCGTCGTCTTAGAGGAATGCTTCCTGTGGATCAGCTGCTGATGTGAATGTGACACAGTGGCAGCTCAGTAGGACATGCATAGATTAATAATAGCCCCCCGTGTTTCCCATCATGAAACCACTTGTCCTCTCTTTTATCACGAGGCTTTGAAATCTCCCTGCAGTTAACCCCGTGCACCGTTCTACGGACAGCATCCATCTTTGGCGTAAAAATGTTTTTCAGTACTTTTACACTACAGGGGCCTCGTTTCTGAGGAAGCAGCATGAATACATGACAGCTAAGCTTCTTGTAAACATATAAACTACATCTTATATTTGAAAACAACAACACTGAGCGAGCAGATTTTACTCCCCGAACATGAGTCATCCCTGCTGTTTTTGGAAAAGTAAGGCATCAAAAATGTTTGAATTTTGTGTTTTGCTGATTGAAAAATGCAAATGAGTAAGCAAATGCCTAATTCAAAGCATGAATACCAACTGACTTTTTTAATCTTAGCTTCAAGCCTGAATGCATGAAAAGATAATCAGCAACGCAAACACACACACACAAAGTCTAAAACCACGCTCCTCCCAGACACAGCCGCTGCTTTACCAAGACCAAATCCTTTCCCACACACACACACACACACACACACACACACACACACACACACACATCTGCACATTTTGGCTGGTGCTGCCACTGGACCGACAGACAGCCCTCCTGTGCCCCCCCCCTGCCCTCCCCATCTCTGTGTCTCTGCCTCCCATTCATTTGCCCGTCTTTGTCCTGTGAAGCACCACAGATCCAGTTAGTGGGGGAGACTGATGTTGGCAGGCCGTGAACACCATCTGCTCCTCCTCAATAAGACAGAGCAGCACGGCCACACTGGGCCGACTGGGACCCAACACACAGGACACGACACGCTCCTACCCATGCTGCATGCTATGGTGAATAATTCTGCAACAGCAATGGCAGACATGGCTGAGTCCAGCAGGCTCATACATGTAAAGTAAGAACGTTCTCTCTGTAGAGGACACAGAAAGTGAATCATTAGTGATTAAAGGAATAGTTTGACATTGTGTTGAAACAGCCGGACAACACTGGCAGAAAAGATACACCATATCTCCTCGATGAAAATAAGGCAATAATATCAATAAAACAGAGCTCTTCTGTATTCAGACCCTATATAGTTATCCATTTAATATGAATAGATTCAAAAAGAAAACAAGCAAAGAAAAATGTTCTTCATTGAGTAATAAGCATCTGCATCAATCCGAAGTGAATCAAATGTAAATATTCTTCGTTCTTAGGGATAACAACCTTTTGAAAGTAATTTAACACAATTGTAACTTTACGTTATGAGCATTGTCTCATGTCAAGCAGGCAATTTGCTCTTTCGGAATCAGCCCTCAAACTTTTACTCTCAAACTCACTAACAAATGTGGGATAGAGTCGAACTCAGCACTTTCACACTTGCCATGTTCAGATGTGCAGTTCTCCAGCTCCACTGCAGCTGAGCACTGTGCGCACAGACAGTGTACACATACAGTACTTCAGAATGTGCACTGTGACCAAAGTGTCAGTTCAAGCCAGAGGTCTGTTCTTGAGAAGGCTGGACCTCACTTTTCCTCTTTGGTGCTTTTAGTATGACCAGAACCTTTATGATCCTCAGGCTTTCTCCAGCTGCTCCACCTTTAGAAGCGTGGGAGTGTGAAGGTGCAGCGAAGGGCTACAGTTCAGACACACAGTGGTTATCAGTTGGCAGAATCAGTGATTGAATTGGTGATTTTCTATTCTCTTTTTCAGAAGTATGTAAACTAGTCACATTCACAGCAGCATCTGCCCAGGATACAACAGTAATAAACTCATACTGAGCACTGTGCAGGTCCTGCAGAGGAGCTGCAGTCACAGTGGTGTCTGCCCTCAAAGGCACCTTGCCCCTCATCTGTCAGTGTGTTATTCTCTCAATCTTCTCACCCTGGCTCTGGGGATTTGTACCAGTGACCTGTGGGGAATGAAGAATCATGTCTGAGTGCTGATGTGAGTAATTATGTTTCCCCTCAGACTGTGAGACCATACAGCTCAGTTGGTGACTCTGCTCCTGTAAAGTGTGACACTGAGTCAGGTTGTCTGCAACCATCTGATGAGTCCAGAGCTTAAGATAGCAGAGAGGATGTTATCTATGCCTCCGCTGCATATGAGGAGTGATTTCTCTCTCTCTCTGCAGTCAAGCATCTCACTGAAAGTGCCTTCAACAAAAACATAAATCAGTGGCCTAAATCACAAGATGAAATGGCATCCACATGGCAACAGTAAAAATAGATCTAACTGAGGCCCTGCGGTTTCAGCACGGCATCAATATGAGTGAACAAACGCTGAGCTGCTCCTCCTGTTGTCAGAATAATGTTAAGCTAAAAATAGTCTGAAATCAAATAGTCTGGGTTGGGTCAATTGAAGCTGAATTCAGTCCAAGCGTTGGCATTTACATAACGCCTGGCACTTTTACTGGAGTGCTGTGTAAAACTGTGGAGCAGGAGCAACAAAAATTCTGAGACATCACTTAAAACCTGCCGTTTAACGCTAAATTAGATGTGCACATAAATAAATTAGGAAGAAGGCAGCAGCACACAAGGTACTTAAACTGCTGGGAAATGTGGGCCAACAACAGCTTTGATAATTAATTGGATTAAAGGGGAGAGAACATTTTATCTAAGAAGGACCAAGATCAGTTTTGTTAGAAAAAAAACACAAGGTTGAATCCTGTATATGACCAATTCCTTGTCAGGATACAGACAAAGCTGATATATATATTTTTTCATCTGTTTTCTTGAAAAGTCATCTTGTGTTTTCAACATACAGATTCTAACGGTGAAAAAGCAGGAATTTTGAGGTGAGTTTGCTCTGTCACTGTTTAGAAATGAAATCACCAGAAGACATTTTCCAAACTCAGTATTAACTTTACTCCCACATCTTGCCAGTCCTACAAAGGGCAGCTGTCAACTCAATTGAAAATTACATTCAGTCTGTTTCTCCCAGCATGCAATTTTTGACTGTTCTTTAAACCCCTAACATCTTATAAATGTGACCTTCTCTGAGATGATATGCCTGTGACAAACAGGGTTGCACAACTGTAACACGGTCTATTGTATAGTAGTTATTTGCTTGTGTAAATATGTATATATATATATATATATAATAGTATGTGTTATAATTACACAAAATCTGTGTAACTTTGAGTTTATTTTATTTCTATTTATTTTAGTTAATGCCTGACAGGTTGGTCCTCCGAGTTATGTGGAAATTAAATTTTATTTTGTACCCCTACGTTTATGTTAAATGTAACACTTCAAAGTATAAGTAGCATTTTCGCGCCCTTGCCTCTCCCCTTTTGTTTCTAATCTCCATGTGAGAGGTACGTAGTTTAGCCTCTGCTACAAGTATTTTTAAGTTTCAAGTTAGCTTGTTCTTAAGTGTAGTTTCCTTATGTCGCTGTATTTTAATTTGTTTTGGGGCACGTTTGCGTAGGTCACTGACTGGAGGAGTTTATTGTATTTATGCTGTTTTGTCAGGAAAAATAAATGGAGACCACCTCCACAGACATACGCGTCTGAGCCTCTCATTCAACACAACGCAGAGTCGGACCCGACCGGTCACACGACTTCTTCACTTCTTACACTGTTCTCCTTATTATTCCTCCAAATGTGGCAGCACAAAATCATCCACTAGTTGTTATTAATTCAGCTTAACTTACATGGTAAAGACTGTGTGAGTTGATTCCACTGGCATGTATAAGCAGAAAGGAAGAGTGGGCTGCAGCAGACTGCTCCCAGTAGATTCCTGTACAACAGTTTGCTTTCAGGCCTTCTGCTGTCTGCATGTCTCAGTCAAACACTGGGCCAGGAGTGTGGGCTCAAACAGTGAGAAAAGCAGCAGCACGCCAGCACTACTTAAAAATCTTAGCACATACAAAAATTCTATGCACTTCAGTGTAAGAACACATTGATCTTATTTTATTTTCTTATTGACACCACGTCTTCTTTCTGCTCCCTCTCTCCACAGAAGGGTCAGAGGTCATGGTCAGAGGTAGTAGGGATCAGAGACACTTTATGATTATAGTTTCCAGAATTTTCACTTGAAAGCTTAGTTTGTAAGTTGGGATCTCTTTGGGGGACATTTTTGGTTTTACAAAATTGTGCCTGTTTAGATTTCACTGATGAAAGTAACTTCTGTATATGGGATTGCTTTCCTCCATTTCATTTTATTGTGAAATATGTGTTCTATATTATTAGTTTATTCTACTTTCTGAACCCTGTCTTATCTACTCCTGTTGCCCTGAAATAATGTTAAATTTTACTAGCTGCCATGTTACCTTTATGATCTCTGTATACACCTTTTAAGGAAGAAATGTAAAAGTGCTTTGAAAAATAATTAGTGCCTGACATCATTTGTGTCTGATGTGACTTATCCACAGAAGAACTGAATTACTTTCACTCTACTTTCAAGCAAAATACTGAAAAATAAAATACACTCTCTTCTACCACAGGAGAAATCTGCCATCTATGATTAAACAATTTCTTTTCAAAAAATGTTTCCTCCTTTAGTAAATAGCCACTTAGTGATGTTTAAAATGAATTAAAACCTACACGTCAGAAATAAAACCATGTTTGACACTGAAACTTCCTGAGTCTATTACAGTGGGCACTGGGTGGAGCAATGACTACAACCATTGGAAAAGGCAACAATGGGTCTGAAATTCCCACACTATGGGCTTTTTTCCCTATAAGCTGCTCTCTGACATATTACTATGTATTGCTGCCTCATCCTTTTTGCTCTTCATTGTATAAAAAAAACACTATTTTTTATTTTCACTCGTGGAATAGTTAAAGCTCAT
This sequence comes from Centropyge bicolor, assembly GCA_037975185.1. Taxonomy (NCBI): domain Eukaryota; kingdom Metazoa; phylum Chordata; class Actinopteri; family Pomacanthidae; genus Centropyge; species Centropyge bicolor. Next base: position 198,305 of record JBBMOC010000089.1, read on the forward strand.
TGTCTAAAGCTAAAATCACAAATAACCACAATTCCCACAAGCACCTGGGAGCGAGGAGCCGACCAATGATTGGCAGCGACAGGCGTGACGGCACCCGCTTAGGTCCATTTATGTGCGCGCCTTGTATCGCTCGCGCACACAGAGGAGTCGGTTGCGCGAGAGCGGAGCTCAGCATCCACGGCTTGTTGAAGGTGGGTGTGACAGACAGCATCTTTACGGTGTACACGTCCACGGGAGTCCTTTCTTTAGTCTGTAAGTACGAGCACGGCTGAGCTCATAACGTTGGACTTTATTTTGAATGTTCTCTGTTTTTGTGTTCAATATTCTTTGACCGTTTTTTGTTATGAAGGTGTCGCGTCTGTTAGCACGTGAGCTAACGAGCATCATGACTGACAGGTTGTTGGAAATCTTCGACTCTTTTGAGATCTTTCTTTTTTGGGATTATTTCATTGAGAAAAGCAGGAGACACATGGCGGGTGTTGCTGCTCTTTGTGGCGGGCTGTGAGCCTATTGTATGGTGGGGAGACACTGGCACAGTTGGCACCGAGAGACAGACAGACAGACAGACAGACAGACAGACAGATGAGGGCTAGACTTCTTTCATGTGGCTTCCGGTGGCATTTTCTAAACGTTCATTCACCTCTCAGCTGCTCCAGTGTGCGAGCAAAGCCTTATTCTTGGACGTGTGGTGGAAAGGAGCCGCCGTCTTTTGTTTGCAGCTGCTCGTCAAAAGCGCCTTTGTTTGATGCTGCTTGTCATGCTGGAGCTAATGAGAGCAGAAAGCTCCCTGAAAGTAGGCTTTAAATGAAGGAGCTGGATTGTCATTGTCAGGGAGGACATTGTTAAGACCAAGTCAGTCAACAGCTCACCAAATGCCAACCGTGGGTGTAGATATGGCAAGGTGTGGGCACCCACCAAACCTCACTCTAATTATAGTCGATTTAAAGGCAAGAGTCTGTATTTTCACCATTATATGGAAATTAAACCTCACCCAGATGCAACATTTAACTAGCTGATGAAATATTAGGGGAGGGGTCTTTTCACTGATCAAATTAACCACTCAATCATTTGACATGACAGCTGTTGTCACCCTTCACATGTAAGCCGATGTTAAGTTTTTAAATTGTATTCCTGACATTATATTCCAGCACCAGGACCCAGCTCGCCCTGCCTGCTCAGTCGGCTGTTGTGGTCCACTTGTGTGTCCCCCTCCCTCCCCTCCTGCGGCTCAAACACATGGTGCAGGGAACAGGTGCTCCCTGATGATCATTTCCCCCCCGGATATGCTCCGAGCTCTAATCTCATTTGAGATGGTGAATATTGGCTGGGTTTTTTTTTTGGTAGGCCGAGTCCGGGCCTGCCTGCACCTGGCACCGCCTGCCCTGCCCACCCTCATCCACGAGCCTTTGTTCCCACCAAATGTGGCTGCTGTCGCTCATTAACAATTAACTCAGCGGCAGGTAGGCTTTAGAAGAGCCTCCCCCCTCCCATGTCTGATGAGGCGGCTCAAGTGCTCACAGGTTGATCTGGATGTCATTGATGCCACAAGTTAAAAGAAACAATGGTGTGTGAGTTTATCATGTGGCTTTTTGTGTGGCTCGATGGGCGGTGGTTGCTTGCAGTGCTGAAGACGACCACAGGGTGCTGCCACTGTGTCTTGTTTTCAGCTTGGCTTATTTAAAAGGAGACAGTTGCATTAGGAATTGTGTAAAACATCCACTAGAGGTCACTAATTTTGAAGCTAATATGAATTTATCAGAGACAGTGAATCACAGCAACCTGACCTTTTTCTTATATTTCCCCCCCAGGTAAATTGCCCTGCAGCACACTCTTAAAATGGCAGCCTCTGAAGGTGAGCTTTCTTTATTCAAGATTTGAATGCAAGCTCTTGCTCTGGATCATTTCTCATCATGTCTTAATGCATTGTTTTACCTTTGTGTGTGTTCAGATATCCAGGTCAAGGAGCTTGACAAGCGGGCCTCTGGCCAAGCCTTTGAGGTCATCCTGGCTGCTCCTGCCCCAGATGCCAAGGGTGACTTCCCCCTGTCTCCTCCCAAGAAGAAGGATGTGTCACTGGAGGAAATTCAGAGGAAGCTGGATGCTGCTGAGGAGAGGCGCAAGGTAGAAATGCAATCAGTGTTTTGATCAACCCAAACACCATTTTGCTTTATTCAATTATGAGCTGTTTAAATCTTCAACTCTTTAGTCTCTTACACATTGAGTTGATGAGCATTGAAATGTGGGTTGGGTGTGTTTAATCATCATTTTTTCAGAACCACGAAGCAGAGGTTCTGAAGCACTTAGCTGAGAAGCGTGAGCATGAAAAGGAAGTGCTGCAGAAAGCCATGGAGGAGAACAACAACTTCAGCAAGATGGCAGAGGAGAAGCTCAATCAGAAGATGGAGGCCAACAAAGAGAACCGCACAGCACTTATGGCAGCGATGAATGAGAAGTTCAAGGAGAAGGTATGTGCTTCCATTGACATTAAATGAATGAACTTGTATGATTATTTTTTTTCCAGCAGGATGTTGGAACTTAACCCTTAATTTTTCCTGTTATTTAATAGGACAAGAAGTTTGAAGAGGTGCGAAAGAACAAGGAAACCAAAGAAGGAACTTCGGAAGACTGAAAGTTGCAAATGGGGGATTGTATAGGGTTTTTTACGTATCCAAAGATTGATTTATTTTTTGTTCGGCCAGTATTTTTGTTGTGTTCACTACCCACCTTTTTGAAATAAGAAATACAAGTTCCACTTTGTGAATTTTTCAATTCTCCTGCTATAAGTGTACTTGCGCTGGTTTTACATGTGGGTCATTTCCCCCCCTTGTTGAGTCTAATCCATTTGATATGTAGCTTGTCAGTGCAGCTTCTGCCCTTTTTGAAAATTAGCAGTGTGTACTTATCCTTTTTGAGGAAGCATGTTTCTATGCATAGGTCTTTTATCCCTGCTTATTTCATAGTGGGTTTTGAAAATGTTCCTGTGAACCACACCTGTTCTCGGCACTTACTGTATATTTAAGAAAAAAAACGACAAAAAATAAGAAAAGTAGCACAAGGTTTGATCAAGGCGTCGGCTGTTATACATGCAGGTGTTTAGTGCAGCTTTGCTAGTTTGCTCCTGCAAATCATGTTTTTGTGCCACTGCTGATTCTTCGCTTTTGTAAAAATATGGATTTTGTCTTCAAAGCACATGACTTCTTGCTGTATAGCTGTGAAATTAACATGCCAGACATGTAAATGGATGCCATCTTGAAGATCACTGAACAGGGGCCTACACATGGAATGCAAACGAGCAATACACTTCAGCATCTCAATAGATACAGTGGCTAGTTGACTTGAACTGTTGTACTAAAACAAATAAAAAAATGTAAACACATCATCTTGCTGGCTGTTGAAAATATTGGTGTCCTTGTACGATATGGTTGGTCCAGGTCTGCTGTGGCAGGTTGAGCAACTATGCTTGCACTCATTGACTAAAACTAGCGGACGTTATTCATTTCCATAATGGTTTTTGAGCAGACAAATTATGAGGCCTCCAGTCAATTAGAGTGCACTTGTAAGGTTTAGAGGTTTGGTTTATCCTTAATGGGCCTCAATAACACGAACCACTGAACCAAAAGACTGCCTATCTTTGAATACTGATGTGTCCCAGTAGACTAGAATATCTGATCCTATACTGGTTGTTGAACATGTCTCCTGTAACTACAGTGGACTGTTATGTAAGGATGCTCACATGTATGTTGCTCCCTGCTGGAAGAAAAGTGGAAAGACTGCCAATGTCTCACAGTATCTGTGTTACATGTTCTCAAACTGTAGTCCAGCATTTAAAATCGTATATCATTATCACAGATTCAGTGAAATAATACTTGCTCATGAAGTAACAACTACAAACCCCAACATTTTGAAATGCATCCCAAATTTCCCATTTCAGACATCACAACACATGATCACAGCTAATTCACTCTCTGAGCCAGGTTCTTATAAACTGCAGTCTTTGTCTCCCTCTGCTGGTGGGTGGGTTACAGGCCTGGGTCTCAAACAGCATCTTGAAACATGAATCAAATGAAAGGAGACGCCATATTTGAGGAAGATGTGAATATGGTATTAATTTCATTCTGGCTCAATTAACATCCAAAGAAGATGAATATTGCTGCAGACAGTCAGATCTGAGAACACAGGTAAACTTGCATGCACTCACATGTTGAGATACAAAGTACTGAATTTTGTATAAGAATGTATCAATGGATATTTTTTTTCAGACTTTTCTTTATATAGTTGAGCACAACAGCAATTAAAGGGAGGGTTGTCCAGCAAATGTTTACAGTATATTAAGCTGGTGTCATACATACATGTATGAATAAGTAAATTATTAAAATTGTATTATTGTTGTTGTTGTTATTTAGTTATTAGTTATAGATTTTATGATTCACATCCAAAATGAAAGGCCAACTTGGTGTCATATCAAATGGAGTCAACATTACACTGGCCGATCAAACCTTTTCTCAGAGGACTATACAATCTGTTCATCATTAGGTTCCCTCTATCCTTAAACCCTTAATTTGGACAAAGGGAAAAAAAAAACCCTCCTATACTTATTTTATAAAATCTGACTAATAAAAGCTTCTCTTCTGATACACACATTCTAGTATTGAGATCATTTGATTCCAAATTCAAAGTAACACTACTCGACTAAAATACTCCATTATGAGTAAACCTTCCTTCATAACCTCCAGGTATAGAAGAGTACAAAATGTCCTCAAAGTATTAAATGAGGAGGAAGTCATAAAGCAGAATAACTCCCATCAGTGTTGGATCAATATTATTGATGCCTTCATATGTAAGCACTGGGTTGAGGTGGAACTAATTCCATCTGCTTTATATCCTGCTGAGCTGCTGGGCCCTTCAATCTACAGCACTGCATCATATCTGATCGTATCTTTTGTTTGTCAAATCTTTATCTGAAAGGTAACTAGTAGCTATAGTTGGTAAATGACTGTGAAGGAGTAAAAAGTCTTATTTAAGCACCAAAAAATGGAAACACTCGACTAAAGTATATGTATCTCAAAACTGTACTTAAGTGCAGTACTTTGCATTTTAGAAATGTATTTTGTTGTAGTGTCTATACAATATATAGACACTACAACAAAATCTGAATGGTGTTTATTTTTGTTTCATTTTCATGCATAGTCTGTGAGTCTGAGGACATTTTATTCTCATGTTGCATTTCAAAGATCTGTTTTCACTCTGTAGGAATTTGGTCTTTTTCAGTAATCACGTCAACAAACCACTAGAGGGCAATGTTGTTCTTTACTTCTTCTCTCTGCCTCTCTCCCTGTATTAGAGAGTCTATGCTCTCTCCAAGTATCCATCATATGAATTAAAATTAGGACTTTCTTTAAAATATTATGTTAAATCAATTAATTGTTTTCATCAAATTCTACTTTTGCTGATGGCAGCAGGAAAATCTTCCTAGCACCTCACTAAACCTTAATCGGTTCTGTTTAGCTGCATCACTTACTGACTTTGTATGAGTAATTGACCATAGATTTCTTAGATTTCTCAAACATTAGGGTCACATACCCTCACTGCATATTGCTTCCAGTAACCCACAGGAAAAACTGAAGTTGTTGATTTAATACAGAAATGTAGGACTGTACTTCTTTTACTTCAGTAAAAGTAGAAATACAAAAACTGAAAAGAACTTAATTAGACTTAATTGTTTTGTTTTCAAACTTTGGTTTACGTTAAATGATGGATCACACAGTAAAATGCGTAGAATCAATCTTTAAAATGCCCAAATGTATTTGCCATTGATATATATTTAATACATGCTATATATCATTGGTTTGTTATCACTGATGGAACACATAACCATCATTTTTATTATTGTGGCTGCTCAAAAAGCAAAACAGTTGCTTGATTATTTCATCTGCTGAAGAAGACCTTGAGATTCGGTTGGAATCACATATAAAGCAAGTAAGGGGATTTTGAGTTAAGTTTTTTTTTGTTTTTTGTTTTTTTGACAACGCATATCTGAACCAAATTTTATGACAATTCATACTATGGTTGTCGAGATATTTCTGTAAAAGCCTAAATCAACCCGCTGGTTTCACTCGAGGAAATTTCAGGAGATCACCACGTGAGAGCATGAATATTTGTACAAATTTATTCTCAGTCCATACTGTAGTTAATGTCAACCTACCAGTATTGCTGTCCTTAGAACCACACTGCCAGCATGGCTTCAATCATATGTTTTAATATCTCATCCTGCAGAGTAACTACTGATTATAGCTCTGACATAAACGTAGAGAAACAAAACATTAAATATTTCTCTTTGAACTGCAAAAAAGTAAAAGTGCAAAGTGAATAAAACGGGAATACTAAAGTTCAATTGCTTTAAATTGAACCAAAGTGCTGAACTAGTTCCTTTACACCAATATGGGAGAGTAACTACAAAAGAGTGAAAACTAGAAGTAAAGTTTTCCTCACTGGGTCTATAAACCCCTAAAACACCATCAAGAACCCTACTGAGTCCCAGTTTGGGAGCTGCTGTCTCAGCTTCCACATTAACTGTAAAATATCATTTAAATCCTGTAGAATTCCTGTCAAACCTCATAAGCCCATAAAAGAACCTCACTCTTGGCTCCTCACAGAAAGTACCTGGCTGAACACATGCTGTGTGTAATGCATGCGCCAATCAGGGTGTCACTGCAAAGCCTGGCAGTTTGTGACAAAAAAGAAAAAAGAAAAAAAGAAGGAGTGACAAAAGAAATCTCACGGCTGTTAAAGTCCTTGTCGGAGAACTCATTCTCCATGCCTGATTTGCTCTGCTGTTCTTGCACAGAAGAGAGTAATTAAGAAGAATCTATTGAGGCTCAACACTGTTGAAGAGAGGAGGAATGTGTGGGTTAAAAAGTGAAATGCGTCGTTAACGTCTCCAACTGTGGGGTTTAAACATCGCCGGTCCACTTTATAGACAAATGACCTGTAATAGCCCTCTGTGATGGGGCTTTGTTGCCACAGTAGGAGTGACCCGAGACAAGCTTCTGCCTGACAGCTCAATAATGCTCTGTATGCACAAGAGTCCTGATAATTACCGATACACACAGCACGAGCTCCCAAACGTTAAATACACACTTTGTTAGCTGGCAAAGTTTGATGTAAAGTTGGCTTTAATTGGCACAACACGGCAGGCCTATACTTCCAACTGACAGTACGGACCGGGTTCTCATTATGACTTATTGCTCACTGAGTACTAATCACATGCATTCACTGCGATCAGCTCGTGTTTGACTTCAGGTATCTTAAAAGGAAACAATCCGCTCTCTGAAGTGGAGCTTTCATTCTAACATGGTAAGCTCATTCTGTGATAATGTCTTCAATGGTTCAAGAGGAGCTTTGTAAAAAAATAACTCCTGATGAAGTTAGCAGCATCTGCACACCCAGAGTGCGGCACTGCCAACAGGTGCATGCTGGGTCTTCCTCAAATCTGAGGTGCGCACGCTAGGGATGAGCGAGTACAGCACTATCTTTATCTGTATCCGTATCTGTTTAACCATCTACATTATCTGTATCTGTATCTGTATTCGGAGTGGGCGGGGCCTAAACCGGAAGTGAGTGCAGAAATGGGTGAGGCTTAAAACTACATTATTTTAAGTCTGAAATTGATATGGATTGATCAGAAGTTGCTAATCTACTGTATTCAAAGCCTATATACAGTATATCTCAATAATATTTATAATATTATTTTCATGAACTGCAGAGAGAAAGTGTCAGATACTGCATGCAGCCACATACAATAACAATATTAATATAGGCTACTTTGTATGTTCAGCTACAGCTCTATGTGTGTATGTGTGTAAATGGTCTGTAAGACTGTTTATTTTTAAAGATCTGTGTGAACTTCATGATTCATGCAAACATCCAGTGATGGCAAACAGGGAAATAATATGTCAGCCTTGTTCACTTCTTCTCAAAAGCACCGCGTTCAGTACGAGCAAAGTTTTTCAACTGACTTTATATCACCAGCCAAACTAAGAGCAAGCAGACGGTTAAAAAAAAAAAAATCGGACCGGAGCGGAGGCATTTACCGACGCAACGCGAGCCGTTTTCAGCTCTGTCTTGTCAAATGCACCGCGCGTATGTTGGGAGAGACGTGCAGAGACCATACAGTCTATGGCAGAGACGTCTCTGTGTAGGGAGGGGCGGGCGCTGTGTGTGACTGGCCAATCACAGAGCGCGAAGACAGTCAGTTACACAATGAGGATTTTCCTTCAGCACGAACACAGATATTAACATATTTCACTCGTATCATAATCGTATTCGTCAAACATGCTTTATCCGTAACGGATACTCGTCTGAAACGAGTATCCGGCTCATCCCTAGTGCACGCTGTTTCAGCTATTCCTGACAATCCCTGTCACGACTTTGGCTGCTGAGGGAGTGTCTCTGTCATGTCTTGTTCATCTGTGCATTTTGTATTTCATGTTTTACTCTGAAGACTGAATTCTTCTGTCGTTTCAGTTCCTGCCTGAGTATTTATTCCTGGTCCTGATTAACCTCACCTCCTCAGACACCAGGATCCTTTGGAACCCCCAAACGCACGAGGCTTTCCAGACTCTCAAATACCATTCTGAAAATCACCAAAATTATGAGCATTTATCATCCTTGAACTATGACTGTCTGAAGCAGATTTTGTGCTGATCCCCTCCGTAGATATTTCACAGGTTAAGTGAAATACTTTGACCTGCTGGTGGTGCTTGAGAGAAGGTCAGTGCATTAGGTTCTGAGGACCATGAATATCTGCACAGAATTGCATTCAGTTCATCAAAAAGTTATTAAGATATTTCAGCCTTGGCCCAAGTGCTAGACTGACACTGACATCCACGGGCGGAGCTGAAGACTGTTTGAGGAGCATGGAGAGACAGGTGAGGCTGAGTGGGCTAAAAATGAACAGGAAGAAGAGTCTGTCTGAGCTGGTTTGTGCCTCACCCACCAGTCATTATTTCTCATGTTGAACACCTGAGTCTGGAGTACAAACAATGGATTATTGCTTTCAACTACTATCAGGCTTGTGGTGGGATTGAGCATGTGACAAATTAAAATCAAATCAGTCAAATATCTCAAATAAGAACTCTATTAAGTTTTGCGATTTGCTCGGTAAGTGAAAGTTTTTCAAAAGGACATCTTCACCTTGTTGGCTCATTTTTCCTGCCCACCTTATTGGTTGATTCATGTTCCGTGTCAATGCAGATGAATGAAGCACTGTTTCATGGCACGAGTGTAATTAAAGGGTGTGGAGACTGGGCTAGTGGACGGTGTGGTGTATCCAACCTTCATGAGGGACACCAGAGTGTGTGTAGCATCACACACCAAATGGTCTTTGCTTATTCGTCTTTTTCTCATTTTGCTCTTTAAACATGTTTCTGGGTACTAGAGGTGAAACCAGTTGCAGGCCTAAAGACCAGTGTGCGAAATACATGCGGAATACTTCGCACACTGTTTATAATAACTTATAGTGATGAAATGTTTAAAACCACGTGTGAGGCTGAAAACTGTTCACCAGTCCAAAACCTTCATTCACAAACCTTCATTGACAAAGAAAAGCAGCAACTTCTTACATTTAAGAAGCTGGAACAAGCAAAAGTTTGACATTATAACTTGAAAAATGATTACAATTATTAATTGATCATCAAAAAAGTTTAGATGATTAAACAAACAAAACAAAAAATGTAGCAATTCTTGTGGTGATAAAGTAATCTCCCATAGGGGAACAGGATATTATTATTATTATCATTATAATAATTATTATTGTCCTCTACTTTAAAAAAAAATTACTATATGCATTTGTTCCAGGAGGGGGGGCTGATAGACAGACAGACAGACAGAATTACTTACACATCTTTTATGGAATTTGAGCACGTAATTTTGCAATATTAACTCAGGGTACAGTATAAACTACACTATGAAAAACAACAACAATAACAAAAACACAAAAAAACTGTATATATCCCTACATGCGCGCACACAGGCACGCACACGCACGCACGCACGCACGCATACGTATGGCTTTGTTGCCATGTCAGAATGTGCATTGTGTTGACTAGACAACAGAGACTCAAGCATCATTTGGACTCGAGACGCAAAGTAGAGAGCACGGAAAACTGCACAGAGGGCGATCCGAAAACCAAAGGCAGAAGAGGGACATCTACAGCATCTACAACAATCCCATCTGATTTGAAAATGGCTGAGCAGACACAGGTACACACGAAGCTTGAGCAATAAATTTATTTAAAATTTTGAGAGTTTGTTCAAAATGGTTTTGTTTGAAAAAGTTAGCTAAAAAGCTAACGAATAAGTTTTTAGTGAAGGACATGAGTTGTTGAGTGATATTCAGTGGGACCTGGAGGACAGGTAATGTCTGTCCATCTGTCCAGCTTTACACAGAAAAAGAGGAAAACTCGCGGCACGCGCGACGGTAACTCTACTTGGACAAACTGCTCGAAACATGTTGCCAGAGACGTTTCAGGCATTTTGATTCATTCTGCGCCGCAGCTGGGTTCATTGTGTTAACATTTTGAATCAGATTAATCATGATAATGGATTAATCCGCGTTAAAGTTTTGACAGCCCTAGAAAGAAGAAGAGTAAAAGTACATGACCTGAATATTTTCATTTTATCTGCACGTTCATGTACTTTACAATAGTAACGTTTCTCCACATGTCAGCCTCCTGCCGATCACAGTCAGTCCGTTGCTGGAGTCTAATAACCTTAAAGTGACTGGTTAAGTAATGATATTAATATAATTAGAGTTCAGGGAGAGATTGTTTTGGTACTGTTCAGATTCAACCACTAAGGGTTTGGGTTAGACTGGTTCATGGTATTGTGAGTAGCGGCCATAGGCTGGAAATATTGGACATATCATACTGTTACGCTGTTGAAGTGCGCTGAGAGACGCTGTGTATCTTTGATTTCCTGTTTTTGTTTGCATTTGAACATCTGCGGCAAAAGCCGGAACGGACTTTGAAGGTACGTTGAGTTGTATGAAAAAACACTGGATTGGACTGCACTGCGGGAGAGGAAAACCCGGGGCGGACTTTTACCTTAATTGATGGATCTGAAAGTAATTGTCTTTCCCACATGCACATTGTTTATTGTTTTGTTAATGCACGTTTAAATATTGTTGTTTGAGCATTGCTGTTTCCTTATTTTCCTTAAATGAATTCCCTGTCTGTGCTCGTTTTGTATGGTTTGACAATTTGACATTTGTTCTTCTTAATTGTCAGCCCCCCCCCCCCATCTATTAACCAGGTCAAACCCGCTACAGTGTTATATCTGAAACATTCAGAAATGCATTAATAGTTTGAAAGAAAAAAAAACTTTATTGTATTTGAGTTCAGTTTGCATAACTTTAGTGAACAAACACAGAGGGTCTTTATTTTACAGCCTCACACAAACACCTTTTCAAAAGTATTATCACCATAAATTGTAACACTTGTTATAACGTTTTGACTTTGGTGCAGCAGCTTTAATAAGTGAAGCTACTAGACACTCCCGTTTGTATCAGACTGTAAACATGTTTTCTTCTGCTGTAAAGCTGGGCATTTTAACATGGGGTCAAATGCAATTGGCTCCCATTTGGAGTCTACATCAAGTTTGTTAACATTTAAATTCTCAATGCAACTTAAACTGTGGTGCTTCTACTTCTGTTTATGTTTGCAATTTTCTGATTTTTGTGCTTGTCCACTAGATGTACGGTCTGAGGAAGATGGAGGAAGCAGAGAACTGGGACAACGTCTCTAGTTCTTCTTCTTTCTCCATCGGCTCTCTGACCACTGGGACCAACACCCCGGTCTCAGGGATCATCTGCCAACCTGTTCAGAGTCTGGATGAGATGGTTTCCCAGGTGTGCTGTCGCTACCTGTTTGGAGAAGAGGAAGACCAGACCAGAGAGACGCGATCCGTCCCTGGACTTTCCATCCAGCCAGAGGGGAGTATGAGACCTGACTCCTGTACCTCTTTTTCCTCCACCATCCCTGAAGTAATGCAGATGTTTGTCTCCCAGGTGACTGTCGTGCCTGTCCAGACCACCCTGCAGTCCCCTGAGCCTGTGGTGACCCTGCAGCCCTCTGAGCCTGCTGAGACACTGCAGTCCACCAAAACCCTGAGGAATAATGGGTTTCAGTGGACAAGGTATTTCAGTGGACGAAGGAGGAACAGGGTTCACCCAGCTCCACTGCCGGATCTGGATGAGGCCACCGCGCCAACCAGAAGAGGGAGCGACCCGGTCAACCGTTTCTTCTCCCAGGTGACTCTCGTGCCTGTCGAGACGACCCTGCAGTCCCCTGAGCCTGTGGTGACCCTACAGTCCCCTGAGCCTGCTGAGACACTGCAGTCCACCAAAACCCTTAAGAATAAGGGGTTTCCGTGGACAAGGTCTTTCAGTGGACGAAGGAGGATCAGGGTTCGCCCAGCTTCACTGGATGAGGCCACCACGCCGACCGGAGGAGGGAGCAACTGGCTCTTCAGGAAAGTTTCTCAGTGGTAAGTATGCATTTATCTGGAAATTCTGATCAGTGAGACCAAGTAGAGACAAGTTGGTGATATGAAGATGCAGAAACCTTTGCTATGTGTCTTGTAGGGTTGGTCGCGGCTGAGGTGGTATCTTGGACCAGGTTTATTTTTTTCTATTTTTAGACATTTTTTAAACAGTTCTATTTTAAACAGTAGTAGTAGTAGTAGTAGTAGAAGATAGTAGTTAGATAAAATAAGTTAAGATAAGATAAGATTAGATTAGATAAGATAAGATAAGATAAGGCTTAGATAGTAGTAGATAGTAGTAAGATAAGATATGATAAGATAAGATAAGCTAAGATAAGATAAGTTAAGCCTTAGAAGTAGTAGTAGATAGTAGTAAGATAAGCTAAGATAAGATAAGTTAAGCCTTAGTAGTAGTAGTAGATAGTAGTAAGATAAGATAAGATAAGTTAAGCCTTAGTAGTAGTAGTAGATAAGATAAGATAGTTGTTCCTTTAGTGCTAATGTATAGGACTTTTAGATGAAGTGTGTATATAATTTGTGATGTTGTGCTTTCAACCAAAGCACTTTTTAATGTGCCTCTCTTCACCTAGCCACACACACACACACACACACACACACACACACACACACACACACACACTATTACTTTAACTAAGCTGTAGATGTCTGATCCAGAGGTAAGTTAACAATTCCTGACTTCATTAGCAAAACTTTGCTGCAATTTTAATTTAATTTGATAGTTCAGCAATTATTATTCTCTCACTTTGTTTAACTGTTATGTATTTTCTTTCAGTGCACCAGGGAATGGTAAGTTTATTCTTAGTTCTTAGTTAGATGTGGATAGGTGGCTTGAACAGACAGAAGTAAGGAAATAATATCTCCAGTGGATCTGATTATCACATTTTTCAAAATTCTGGAATGGTTTATTTTACTCACTCCGTTCTATTTTGATTTTTTATTCAGGTTATGATGGCTGTGACAGACCGAGGTAAAGTATTAACTAAAAACAACTTGGTGAAAGTCCTCTGCAATTCTTACAGCTAATTTAATAATCCTCTTATTTGTCTTGTTCACTCTGTTCTATTGTCATGTTTCTTGTCCACAGATGGGGAAGTTGAAGCACTTCCCCTGGTCTGTTCATGCAGCCTTCACANCTTGGTGAAAGTCCTCTGCAATTCTTACAGCTAATTTAATAATTCACTTCTTATTTGTCTTGTTCACTCTGTTCTATTGTCATGTTTCTTGTCCACAGATGGGGAAGTTGAAGCACTTCCCCTGGTCTGTTCATGCAGCCTTCACAGTTATAAACCCAGGATTTCCATGACCACAAAGAAGACCAGACCAGATGAGATGGACGACTACAGGACCAGCTGGAGAGTGGTGGTGACTTTCCTTAAGATGGCTGAGTAAGTAATCCCCTCACTGAGACTACAGAAGTTCCAGTAGTGACATAAAGTGGTGATAAATGAAAGTTAACTTTACATGCATGGATTTGATTTATTACAGGAACCTTATCTAATCTTATTATTATTATTATTATTATTGTGTATAATATTACTCCATTAATAGAGGTCAAATTCAACAATGTAGTTGCCACCAATGAAAAGGTTGTTTAGTTGTGTCCAAAATGATTCACTGCTTGTTTTTCTGTTACACAGGCAGGACTCCTCTATGTTTTTGATGTTCCTGGAGCAGCCGAGAGTGGACGTCGAACAACCAATACTCCCAGGCAGAGCCAGCACCACAGCAAAGCTGCTCTCCTCCCTACCTGCCAGTTTCCGCAGCACGAGCCCCCGGACCCTCCCCAAGCCCCAGGAAATGACTTCCCTTATTAAGCTTCATGTTGTTGCTGCGTATCTGTTGACAATAAACATCATCAACAGTAATTTCTGTATTGTGCTGTGCTGCAATTGGTTTCAACCTACATTCTGTTTTAAGTCCATTTTTTTCTCAATTTCTTTTTAAATCTGCCGTGGATATACTGAATATTTAAACTTTGGCAGAAATGACACAATTTCACATATTACACTAAGAAATTGATTTCTAAAATATAATTTTATTAATAGTGAGGAACCACTCCTTTATGTTTTACCCCGTTACTCAACTTGTGTCACTTTCTAATGTACAAGTTTTGCATCTTAAATTCACTATCTCAGTAAAACCTGAGGAGCTTTATCATTTCTCCTCCACATGCCCATCTTATCTTCTTCCATTTGAATTTATTTTTTCCAATTATTTTTTATTTATTTAAAGAGAGCCACGTTGAGCCCGGTAAGATCACAATAAAGAAGAAAGACGTTGGGGCCTGTATCTCCTTGAGTAAACATAATGCAGAACGAGTCGAGTCTATCCTGACATCATCTTAATGAAAACGTCTGTGGGGAAACAACAAATGGAGCCAGGCTACGGCTAGGACTACAGGGAGTGTAGACGGTGCGCAGATAGACGGAGGCGGGGAGGATAAGGCGAGCCGGGCTGAGCGGGGTCAGCACAGGCGCTGTAGCCGGCACATTAAGGCTGAGAAACACAGATCGGCAGAGGTGATGTGTAAGAGTGAGATAAAAGCAGGATGGGGAGGGACGGGAGGTGGATGATGATCTCGGACGTGAAAATGCTATTACAGGGCTGACTGAGTTTTTAATGTAGCAAAGAGATGCTGTTAATATTAAAAGTAGCAGGTGGTTGAACATGCGCACTGATAAGGAGGGGATGTTAGGATGCTCGTGGGATCAGACGGGGCTTGACCAATGTCGGGTTTTTAAGGAAGATTCTGATACGGAGCATAAACTCTGTAGCTGCAAGGAACGGATGTTTTCTGCTGCAATTTAACATCTAAAAATGTTTCCACTTTAACATATTGTTTCCCTCGAGTATTTTTGTTCTCAACTGGTGCAGCTTTTTGAAAGTTGGTGCAGCAGATACCAACAGCAACTAAATAAGGATATTTATAACATAGTGTATGTGGGAAACATGCACAGATGCTGCGGCTGCTTTCACCTGCCGGGAGGCCCGGGGCAAAGAGTGAGCTGTCTGACCCCTGCTCTGTCCACTCTCTGTGCAACGAGTACAAATGTTCCATTTTGGAATTTTACCTTGTCCTAGATTTACCTAAAGAATAGGTAACAAAGCAGGCGTGACTTTAAAAGAAAGTCTGGGTATATTACAGTCTGGTGTATTTCCAATA
This sequence comes from Centropyge bicolor, assembly GCA_037975185.1. Taxonomy (NCBI): domain Eukaryota; kingdom Metazoa; phylum Chordata; class Actinopteri; family Pomacanthidae; genus Centropyge; species Centropyge bicolor. The sequence continues at coordinate 214,029 of JBBMOC010000089.1, forward strand.
ATGTGGTTAGGGCTTGTGCTATCTTTAAACTGTCCACCTCTGTTGTAGACATTTGGAGAATGAGGACTATACATCAACAGCATTGAGTGTCAAAAAGTTAGACTCATGATGGAAAAACTTGCTTTAAAACTGACTGGACTATGCTTAAAAAGTTATTACATTATTTACAGTTTTTAATTACATTATAGGCAAGAAATTATGGACACTTTTTTTTTATCATTTGCAGTTATCATTATTGGACGCTTGTCATTGAAAAGTTTAGGGACACAGCTGTACACTGCTCTTTATTTCAGGGGGATGTTCACCAGACGTATATTTGCAAAACCAAACTCTCTTGTAAATTCAAATTCAATTTTCACTGTTTAAAAACACTTTCGACAAAGCGTAGATCTCACCTTTGTGTGACTAGTACAAATTTGTTTGGGAGTGTGGAAAGCCAATGTAGGTGAGGCTCCAGAGATAAGCTTATCTTAGGTGGAAATGTTGCCTTGAAGCAACTTAAACATCCGCTGCTACATTCAGATGGAAACCTAAGCAATGCCGCTCCTTTTGGCCAATATGGGGAAACCGCCCACTATGAAGGCAGCTCTCACTGAGTGTGGTGTCGCAGCCACAGGAGGCAGTAATGAACCGATTACAGCTCGATGCACATGAATGAGAGGAACATGAGAAAACCTAATCGGATAAAAAACCACAAAAGTGAGATTTATGCTTTATGCTTTAAAATGATTTTACAGGAGAAAATACTTCTGCTTCCTTAAACTTTTTGAAGAGAAGCATCAGGCCTACCAGGTTGAAAATGACTCGCACTCACTGTCTGATTTTACTGCTGATCTTTGAAGGAACTGCAGCTTTTCATGAGAAGGACATAATAGATCCGCTTCCATTTGTTTTCAATGCAGAGACAAAAAGCGAAAACATTTTACTAATTGCTTTAATCAGTATGTTTTTTAATTAAATGCAGTAGCTGAATAGCTGATCTCTGCTTGTTGTCCTTGCACTGAAAAAAGTGCAAAATGAAACCTGAATAAATCTGAAACAACAATATTCATGCCTGCAAACTTGTTGCCTATTTTACTGTCAGCCAGGTCACATGAATCATGTAGAGTTTTTTAAAAAGGAGGGGGAGGGGGAGGGGGAATGGACCTCTGCCAATGTGTCTATCAGAACTTGAGGTGAGCTCTAATTTTCGTAGCGAACATTAACGTGCATTGTTACTCATGCTCGGAGGCTACAGTGCAGCATTTTCATCAGGCTTAAGAGAAGAACACAAGAATGATTATCCATGGCATGGCAGAGTTTGCCATTAGTCAAGTTTCATTACCTGCAGCCTGAGCAAATCAAGTGCAGGTAATGGCACCGCAGTCACAGCCTTACAGCACTGTGCAAAGTGGCCCTGCTCCATGTGTGATGTTAACCAAACCACCAAGCATTGGCTATCTTTGTGATGGAAATGAGTACATTTGAGTATATATAGTATTGAGTATATTTACTCAAGTACTGTACCTAAGTACAAATATGAGATGCTCTGTTCCTCTCCACAACATCTCAGAGGCAAGTATTTTACTTTTCACTCCACTACATTTATCTTCTTCTTCTTCTTTGCAGATTTAGATCAAAAATGCAAAATACAATATTTAATACATGTATAATTGTGTTAATATTGTATCAAAAAAGCTTTGTTGGTCCCCATTAATGAATTCAAAAGCTACCCAGCAGTAAGTAAAGTAATACAGAAAACATACATAAACATTTCAATGAAGGACTTTGACTTGTAACAGAGAATCTGTGGTATTACAACTCACAAACATGCTAAACCTTTTTTATGATCCCTCTTCTTCCCCTCTCTTCCCTCTGTCTCCTCTCACCCTGCCCTCATCTCATCCTTCAGCCTCTGCTTCTGTGCCTCTGTGCTCTCTCCTCCGTGTGTGTGTGTGTGTGTGTGTGTGTGTGTGTGTGTGTGTGTGTGTGTGTGTGTGTGCGTGCGAGCTTATCCTCTGGCCCATCTTGCTTGTTAGACATTGTGATTAAAAGAATCAAAAGGCAATAAAGCTCAAACAAGATGTTGTTTTCATTGGATTCTAATCTTAAAACACTGCGAATGGTTTCATTTGGGCATTAACATGAATAAAAAGTGTTCTGGACCCCCACCTGATGATTTGCAGGTCTGATATTTGTAAATCTGAACCAGTGTCTCTTTGATCAAAGTGACTCAGTCCTTGTTTCTATGCACCAACAAAGGGTGGATATTCAGCCCAGTGAATATGATAATATGGGTTAGTAACTGACAGTGAATTTATACTAAACTAAACTGAAACAAGGCAATGTATATGCACACACACACACACACACACACACACACACACATATATATATATTATACATTGTGAGTCTACTTCTGCTAAATATCTTGGAACCTGTCCTTTTTCATGTCATAAGTTTCAAGTATTGAGTTTTTCCCCCACAATGTTCTTCTTGTCAGGATTGAAAAGCCTTTAAACCATGGTCTGAAGTCTCCCTGACAGCCAGGATAATGAAATTCTGTTGGCAGTGACTACATTTACATGCACAAAATATTCAGGTTTTTGCCCTTATTCCAAAAAAAAAGAAAGACAATATTCTCTTTTTACATGACTAATGAATATGAATGTTCCACTAATAATCCTATTTACATGCAAACATACACACACCGATAAATCTCTTCTTGAAAAGGTCGGCGTTACGACATTCGGACGTATCCAAAAACCTGTTGATAACCACGTCTTTTGTAATGTTTTAAAAAAGATCTGCTTCTACTTCCAACCAGAAATGTGGGCTTTTTCTTTTGTGCATGCACCTCTACTCCAATGCACAGAGCTAACTGTATGCATGTCGATTTGAGATGCATATCCAGATACATGTCTCCATATTCAAAGAACGCTCCGAACACCTGAACACTATCAGCATGTCCTGACTGTCTCACCTGGATAATGTGGTTGTTCACATGATCCATATCAAAATAGGAAAACTGTCATATTGAGAATAGCTGTGTAAAATTAGTGAGCATGTAAACATATACAGTGTTAACTGCTCTTGATGGCTAAATCAAGCCTGAACCACAAACCTCAGGCATGCTGCACTTGGCCACACCCCCGTCAGAAATGCCACAACAGCTGATTCCAAACAGCTGCCAAAGCTAAAAACACCTGCTGCGATATCACTGATTGGGGTGTGGCCACAAATCCATCATATCTGTACATTTGTGGTACAAATAGAGCATGACAGCAGCAGTTCTCTGACGTGTTAGATTGAGGGTTTAGCTTGGTTTATAGTAGTTATAGTGAATCCCAATGGAAGCCTAGAGTTGTAGCAAAAGAAGCATCAAAACCTCCATAGAAACTTCTCAGTGCACATCTGCATGGAAAGAGAGAGCAGTGGCAAATAGTTAGAGCGTATGAACTTTTCACCAAGAGATCTGGTGACCCGGAGGAATAACACAAGCCAAAATGTGCCAGTCTGAAAATAAAGCTGTAATTCTTCTCCAAGTGTTGCTGCAGGGTTAAGAGAGTTTACATTCTACAGTTAAATACCTGCATGTGGTCGGGTGTTTAATTGAATGGGCCCAGCAAAGATACATTTAATAAATTAAAATTTTGGTTGCCATCACAATAAATAAATCATCAAATTACTATTTCCCCACCAGACCTGCAAGACCTTCATGTTGCTCATATTCACACCTACGGGCAATTTACATTAATCAGTTAACTTGACCTGCATGTCTTTAGACAGTGGGAGGAAGTGGAGCACACAGAGAGAACCCACGCTGGCACAGGGGGAGACAAGGCGAACTCGTCACAAGACTCCAGCTTTTTTATTAGTCCCTAACATAGACTGTATAAAATATGGACGTAGTGTCCGTGTCGTCACCCATAGGTTTCTGAAGAGCAAAAATGAAGCAAATCGTAGTGTGTAGCCATCTTGGTAGCCTACCTCCGGTTACTCCAAATATGGACAAAGAGGTGGAGAGAGGGCGGAGCTGAGGCGGGTCGAATGAACGCTATTGGCTGAAAAAAGCTGCTGAAAAAAGCCGCTTTATTCGAAATAATCAAACTAGCTACGGCTAACCAGCTAGGTTAAATGCTAAATAGCGTTGCTAGCCGGCTAACCCCACGACGATCTCTTTCCCAAACTCAGTGACTAGAATTAGCCGGGGTGACGCCCTTTAGACCGTCAGTGGCTAGTTGTCAATCAAAGTGACGCCACTTAGATTGACAGCTATGAATTGTGCATAATGATGTATGCTGTATATTTTAAACGAACGCCTTATAAAAAAAATTCGCCCCCCCCAGAGTTGTCATGGAGTAGAAAAACAGCTTATGAGACTAGAGCCATGTTTTGAACCAGGCTGTAAATATGTTTTTTTTCTGTCGTAAAGTCGGACATTTTAACATGGGGCTCAAATGTAATTGACTCCCTTCTGCAGCCTGCTCTAGTGGTTATTCGAGGAACTGCAGCTTTTTTGCACTTCCGCATTGGCTTCATTTTTCAGTGTCGGAGGTTGCCGCTTGGTCCCTAATCAAAATGGGAACAAGTGATCCACAGTAAGTCCCGTGGATTACTCACAGTAATAGGGGCATTGTTTTTGGATAGAGACATGGCTATATTTGGAGTGTCCCAAATGTAAACTTCAATAAAATACAATCATAAATGTTGGAGTGATTATATCTGCAAACTAGTGCAACCCTTCCACGCTGTGCATGCTCCGTGAGAGCTGCTCGGTAAAGTGTTGATAGAAATGTTCAATAAGTGATGTCGGGCGTAGGAGGATGTTTTAGTGTCATGTCTCCGTAGCATTGGTTTTTGTGTAGGTGTCAGCAAGCCAAGTATCTCTTCACTTGATGCTGCATCACACATATTGATCAACAGTGCTGTGTATACAAAGAGGCCTACATGTCTCTGTGTGTGTCAGCCATCACGAAGTCATACGTTTCATATTCATACATTTCCCATGTAGCCTTCTCCCACAGCACAGCAGCGTATGAGCAGCTAATCCAAACGCCTCAGTACTTATAGGAGATGACCCACAGTTAAGCAGCTAAAGCTCACCCACTTTACAGGCACAGTGCGCTGCTGCCGCAATTTGCTCCCACTATTGTGAAAAAAATAATAAGTGATTGTTGGGTTTTATGGCGCTTCAGCTCCCGTGATGAACCTTCGGGATCACTTCCAAACTTGATTTATGCAAAGCCACTGTGGAAAAGTCAACTAAATCCTGACTGGTGAATGTGCAGTTGTTTTTCTAAGAGGTGAAGCACGTTACTGGAAGCGGTGTCAAGTCGCAGCGACTCTGAGCCGTGATGATAGAGCGAGTCTGTAATGAAGAGCAGATAAACAGAGATGTGAATGGGAAGAGGAACTTTACAGGCGGAAACGCTGCTCGATATTTCTGCCTGAAAACTGAGTTGCTTTCAAACAGTGAGGAAGTGTGTGTGTGTGTGTGTGTGTGTGTGTGTGTGTGTGTGTGTGTGTGTGTGGTGTCGGGATTACTTGATTAAACTGGAAGAATGCCTAATTACATCAAGCACAGCTTGCTTCAGTGAATATTTGTGTATCCAAATACACTGGGGCTACATCTGCAAGTTTCAGATAAAGATTTATCTGAAGAAATATGGAAAGTAAATCACCATCCGGAAGTCAGATTATCACTTTCAGGCTGCAGTTGTACTTTTTGGACACTGTTCTCGTAGCATGTTGTGATACAGTAGCTGCAGTTTAATCTGTGTTGAAATGTCAGTGTTCCAGATGGACCGTGTCTTTCAGTCAACAGTTTGAGTCTGAGAACAGAGCAGCAGCAGGACGGAGGCTCAGGTGACTCAGCTACATCTAAATTTAATTTGCTTCATATAAAAGTGTCTGTTGTTGCTTTTTGTCCCACAATAGTGATTCCCACTACAGGCAGTGAAAGGTTTTTCATTGCCAGTCGCAAACATTTGTGACTGTTTCCTTAGTCCTAGAAAAAGTGTGAAAGAAATGCTGGTGAGAGCGAGACAGCAGAGAATCATTTGTGCAACATTACCTCCACCACAAAGTCAGTGAGTAGCTTGGTTGCCAGTAAACATTGTCAACATAGTTCAACTTTCTCCAACATGAATTTGTGCCCAGCAGCGCTTTGTTTATTTTCTCTATAATTCTGTCTATAAAGAAAGAACATCCCATAAACTACAGCGATTATCTTAATTTATCCACATCGCAGTAAATCACTCAGCCGGGTTCGTCCTCATTTGCATCAAGTACAAATTTCAACCTTTGACACCTCTGTTTTTGTACTGCTGTCTCACAGTGCTTTCAGAGCCAGTTTGCTTCACATTCAGTGGGTTTTCATTGCTAAACAGTGGTTCCCAACTTTTATAGCCTGCGAAACCGTAAAACAAAGCGATGTCTGCCTGCAAACTCTTCCATCAATGGGCGATCAATGAATGACCAAAGTCTAAAAGAAACACAATTTTATGTGTCAGACATATGTTTTTTTTTGTTGCTCTCTTGTCTGGGTCCTGATCACCAGGCTGGGAACCAGTGCTGTTCCCAAAAGCTGAATGAATTTTTTTGCCAGGAGTTCTTTGCACCAACCCTGTGTGCAGTACTGTTTTCTTCTTTTCTCTGTCATTTTATGAAGTGCAGCCATGAAGCTTCTGGAAAAGTGCACATTTTTCATTCAAATTCAAACATTTGCACAGAAGCGTCTTCACCTCAATTTACACAGTCTAGAGCGAATTTGGCTCAGTTCCCATGTCTTCCCATGAATTTAGTATGCAACTGTGCTGTCTCTACAATTTGCTTTGTTGTCAGCCTAAACAAACAGAACGAGGAGCAGATTATTCTGTCCTGACTGCAGAGTCTCACCAGTATAGCATCTGAAAACGTAAAGTTCGGCCTGAGGGTGGTGCGAAGGAAAAGGTCATGGTCATTAACATTAAAGGGTGTATAGTCTGGGTGGAATGAAAGTGTTCTATTGAGGCTTTGGTAGTTTTGAGATTACTTTGAGGTTCTGATGTTGCCTTGTGTGTAAAAGACAGGGAGGTCACGCAAAACATGAATCATCCTCTGAGAACCCTGAATAACATCTTGGCAGCCTGGTTGATAAATATTGGCCACGGCATTAAGGCAATTAAAATGATATCATTTCAATTTGTTTCGACTGAACTGCTGCATTCAGCATATTTGCTCGCATGAAGTAAACCTGTGCCAATTTTAAGTGTTGAGTTCAAATCTGGTTTACTGTGACATGCAAATTCTTGCCATCTACTCAGGGTGTAGACAGGAAGCAGCTGAATACAGTCAGAGCTCCATCTCCCTCTAGTATTGATATTAGGCCTAATTAATACTTTACTCGCTGAGAGAGAGGAACAGAGTGGTGAGAAGTCAATCACCCATAAATCCCACTGTTGTATTGCAGCTGTCTCCTGCACCCTTTTTACACCCATTTAGTTTTATTAAATGGAGATGGGGTCAGGAGGAAAGCTGCTGATGAATCAGTGTGTATTGCATGGCTGGGGTCGAGTCCATTAGGAAAGAAAAAAAAAATCTAAATTTCTGCTCAGACATTCCCACTTCCCCAGGCCCCTGGATTTCCATGAAGCCTGAAAGTCATTGCCTTCTGCACCTGCTCACCAGATGCCCTCAGACATTTGCTCCTGGCCCAGTCAACTGACTCTCCCACACGCACGTGCTCGCCCAGTTACCCTGCCAGTACTTGCACCAGTCAGCGCTGGATTGTTGCAATATGCTTTCCAGCCTCAAACTGTGATCCCTCGCACCTTTTCTCCGCCCCTTTCCGCTCACCTGTAGATTCTCAACACCTTCTGTTCTGACTCACCACCCGCTCCAGTGAGCCTATATATCTTCACTTTGCCAATAAATCATTGAACTCGTCCTGCCTGCCTGGACTGTCTGCATTTTTCTTCCCATACATTCACTGCCTGACATTAGCGGTGAGTTTCATACTGTACAGCTTCATTTGAAGTTCATTTTAAATGCTTAAAAGGCAACTCATTTATTTTCTCATTAAAAAACAAAAACAACAACAACTCGATAACAGTTTAAACTTGCTGACTCTGGATTAAACTTTGTGGCCGCACATGCACCCTCTGTTGGCCGACCGCCACTGCTGTCCACCTCCATTTCACCTTCATTTAAAGTATAACCTGCTTGATAAAGGGAAGAAAAAAAGCATGAGACTGGAGTTGATGGTACAAATATATCTTTTAAATAAACTGTATGAACTGTCATTTGAACTCACTGTCAGTTATCACCAAGCTGCTCAAGTGATCTACTGCCACTGTCTAGCACTTGAACACCAACAAACAGTCACTTCATCACTTCTAGTAGCAGCCATTACACAAGGACGTGTGGACGAGCTTCACTGTCTGCTGTGACCACGGGCATCACCACCTTCGCCTCTTTTTATTGCTATTAAAGACAAAAAATAATCCAAAGATCCCTAAAAACTTCCATGTGACTTTGTCCTCTGAGATAATATATACTGTATATTCAAGGTTATACAACCAACAGAGAAAATGCTTATCTGTGTATTGTCCCAAAATAGAGAATGATATACAGACTCATGACTCCATTACCGAATTACATCACCGGTTATTTTGAATAAATTGCACGCAGGGAGTGTATGCACATCATATTTTGTCAGCACTGTCCTCCAGGGAAGAGATTACTGCAGGGTCCTGGAGAAAATCAAGGGTCACAGCTGCTCCACTGAATGGATTTTCTAGGTTATTATCTGTGTTTACATTCATTCTTGTGGAGATTCAAGGTCTTAAATCTGGCAGCAGACACAGAATCAGTAAGAGGAGAAAGAGAGAGAGGACAGAGAGAGAGAGAGAGACAGAATGTGATTTTTCATCTCTTCACACAATTAATGTCTTTGATGTCACATATCTATTCCTTGTTATGCAAAATTGCCAGTGAGAAACACAATGGCGAGAATGTATCTGCTCGGATCTGGGCGTCTGTCTGTGAATTCGTGAAGTGAGAAAGATTAAGAAGAAAATAAATAAATTAAAAGGGAGAGAGGTGTGAAAGTGAGAGATTTAGGAGGGGATAAATTTGGGAGAAAGCATATTCTCTGGCAAAATGGAAAGCTGTTAAATGCTACACAATTTGCCACTGAAATGATTTCCACTTCTGCTGGAGACGATCCCAGTTCGTCACTGACACATTGTACTCTGCACCTCCACGGGGATACATTTGCTGAAGCGGATATTTTTATGTGTATTCTATCTTTTCTCACTTTTTTTTTTTAGAAAGTGTTGGCAATTGAAAATGAAGTTAAGAAGTCACAGATCATCAAACACAGCGTGATCAGCTGAACAGGTCTGCACATGCTGTGCCTCGTATCACAGGTGTGGTAGTTAGACAGACAGACAGCCATGACTGTCATGGAGTCTGTAGAAACAAAGCTTCTGAACCTATCGGACACCTTCACTTCATGATGAAGAACAGCTTTTCTGAGACGCTGCACCAAACCTTTTTACCACATAATAATTTTCAGATTGGCCAGAGATGTGAGAGTCAAAGCAACTGGCGCAGGTGAAATTGAAATTTAGGGTCACAAATTTGAACTAGTTGCTTTCAACGACTTCCTCGTCTCTTGGTGAGAGAAGATTGTTTGAATCATTACGCCCTTATGGAAATTTGTCATTGCTATAGAGAGGAACATTTGCAGGCACACCTGCTTGCTCAACAGGTGTCTCTGGTGTATCAGCCAATCAGCTGTCCCACCACAGCGCCCCTCCCCTTTGTCTGAATCACCGAGCGGAGGTAAACTGATGCTTCAGACGTCCCCACAGAAGCAGGTTTTCACAGTCTGTTTGCAAAGCTGCTAAATGTCTGTAATAATGAGGGGTGCAGAACAGGTGAGACAGAAGTTGTGCCACTCATAAATGTTGCAGGGAGGTCTGCCCAGGACAGAGAGACGAGCTCTCTGGGGAGTGTTCCTGCTTCTTCGCAGGTACAACACTGACACTGGAAATGAAGAGGTGGCAACTTGACGGCTTCAAAACCATTTCCCACACGGTCCAACCCTCTTTCTCTGAGGCTAATGTACAAACTGCAACTGACACACTGTATGACATATTGTATGGAAAAATAATCTCTTCTGGTTTATTTCTGAGTTTTTCTAATGACACATCCGCTGAGTGATCACCCACAGCCATCTGCACAGATGTTTTATCAGCCAACCACTCTGCACACTATCAACAAAATATCCATTTTACAGGAGCAAGCTGTATGTTATGCTAATACATGCCACAAAACATATGGCATGCCAGGCATTCCAACACCACCTCCTTCACACTGTGGGCTCTCCGGCTGCACATTTGACTTTAAATCAGCCAGCAGCCCCTCTCCCTCTTCCCTTTTTATTTTCTGACTCTGAACTTTTGGGTTGTGACAAATTGATGGGGTTGCAGCGAAAAGGCTTTCACACTGCTATAAGTTAGGGCGGGCGAAGGCCTTAAAACAATAGGCCATTAGCATACTTTCCCCCCCATCCATCAGCAGGCAGTGCCAGCCGCTGGCAGCCATTCATCAACACCGTGCCACCGAGCGAGCCGCCCCGGGGCCCCCGCTGCACTGCTTATAAAGAGATGTATGAATACAACATGAACACGGTGGGCTGAAATAAAGACTAATATAAGCCAATTCAACTGTGGCCATTAAGATGAATGCGTTAAAAGAAAACAGTGACAACATGACTGATAGTTTTAATACGAGCGGTGAATGAGCAATCTGTGTCGAGGTGATCTCGCTGTGTGTGTTTTCATGAACTGTGACGATAATATGAGCTACTGTAATGCCACTAAAAGCAGCACTGTGCCTCCCCCGGGGTGTGAAGTCTTCGGGGGCTCCTTTGGGCAGCTTTTAATGCACACACCGTTTGATGCAGATGAAGTTTCTCACGCAGCCGTGTGTGTGTGTCAGAGCTGGGTTCAGGCTGGGACTCCGAGCCGGCGGCTGCTCGAGCTCCTGTCCATTAAGCTGGCTCTGGGGAGAGACTCAAAATTAACCTTAATGGACACTTTTCTCTCTGAATACTAACTAGGGGCTCTTAACTAAGTAGCGCTGTGTCTCACCCACTGAGTGTTTGGCCATTCTTATTTATTTATTTGGCCACAGAGGAGTGAATGTGTGAGAGTCGCCGAGCTGACAGACAGCCTCTGCAAGCCCAGCGACTCCACAGAGACCGCTCATTCACAACCCGGCTCTCCTCGCCATCCCTCTTTCCCGCTGAGCAGCTCTCCATAAATGCCAATTAGCAAAAATTTAAAACCAATTAGAGCTGCTTTGTGCTCAGTAAATCTGATTATTAAAAGCCATGTACATCTTCCGTGCAATCAGCGCCCAACGCTGTGCTACAGACAGACTCCCATGCCAAACCTCTCAGTCTGCCATCCACTGCTTCACTGCCCTCGCTCCCCCTCGCCTCCTAATCTGACTATAATGACATTTGCGTAAGGCAGTGAACGGTGTTGTGGCGCGCTTTCTCAAGACTCCACCACTCACCCTCACATCACAGACGTTTTTATGACCCCTGGGTGTAATATTTCCTTCATTTGCATAATGATGTCCCCTGTTTATTATAAACCTGTGCATCCATCTCACTAAGGTCCATTGAACAAACAGCGGATTTGTACAAAATTAGAATGCAAATGGAATGTAATACTGTTGCTCTACCAGTGATGGGCCAATAAACTACCTGACCCCCCCCTTTTTTTCCTCAGCACCTTGAAGCAATATGCGCTGCAGTCACACACCCACGCAACACTTTAACCCACAAATATGTCATCAATCAAACTCCATCTAATAAAGTTTTCGGCAGAGGTTGTAAACAGGTGACATTAAAAATGTTGCAATCAGCAAGTTGAACTGTTTTTTGACATTGTTGCTGATCTGCTCATATGACCTGAAGTTGAGGTTGACTTGCTTCAGGGATAAAAATCCGGCATCTATGAAAGTCTTTCATAGTTAAATCAATAGATGAATATCATGAGAATGAATAATCCATCAGAGTGTTCAATCTTTCTCTCAGAGGAGCGCTGAAGCCCCTGACCATGCAAGGACACTTTTTGGGGGGATAAGGCTTATAATCTGCCCCCTGAATATTTATAACAGCAGTGGCAAAATATATTCACACAGTAATTAAGATGTACACTGGAGACATATCTTTTTATGCATGGCAGCCACAGTTTTGATAAGGCTTTATCAAATGCCACTGCAAAATAAGAACACTTTGGATTATACAAAGAAAATGGCATTCCCTCATGAAATATTAATGCCTGTGTTCTATCTTTGTCCCTTTAGCTGGGTCTGAATATCAACTTTTTGGCACTGGGGCCATGATAGTATGCACCACAAGGCCCACTCTCTCCTCCCACGGCATTTAAATTAGATTACTGGCAAGATAAATTCGACTGCGTTCGTAACAAAATGCGCTGTGACAAATGCTGACTCAGGTGGCCACAAGCAAATCAAGACAAAAAAAATCACCATTGCGGTTCAAAACGTTTTTATTTTATTTTCCTCTCCTTGCCAGCATTCTCTGAAATGGACTTCTTATGGGAATGATTTGATTGGATTGAGATGACCCGGCTCTGGTTATTTAACATTCTCACTGCCTTAAAGTTTTTCTCACAGTGCCAGTTGTCCCAGAGGGAGGGACACCTCCGGGAAAACATTTCATGGTTAGAATATATTTGGTGTACTGGAAACATACCTGGACTACCTGGAAAATGTCCCCAATCCGATAGTGTGTATGATTAGAATTTGAAGGGTTGAAGAAAATATTCCCTCAGGAATTCTGTTTCAGAGTGAATGTGCACACAGAGGGACTTTGGTTTCTCAGCAGGGATATGTGACTTGCCTATTGTGAAATGCATCAACTGTGGTTTAATCTCAGGATTCGCAGCCTGCGAGAGGGCTGCCAATTCAAGCAGAAATCATCTGTTCAAACGCATTTAACAAGGTGTGAAACATCTCTGAGGCCGTAGAGAGGTCTGTGGCTGATATCAGGAGACGCTTTGTACCCAGGAAACAAACACTCCAAACATTTTAGCATACATATTTAACAGTTAACACAGGGACGCAAGATTAGAACTTGGAAAATGTATTTTTCATTTCACTGTGTCCCAATGTTGAAATATAGGGCTGAATTTAGCGCATTATTTAGAATTGGCCAAAACAATGTTTCATTTGACTTCCCTCTCACTCACAGTGTTTTCACAGACGGCTCTCAAGGAAACCAACATCATTATCTCAATAGAGTCCCAGGTACAACACATTGATTCATTTAACCTTTGTAAGCCATAAAGGCTGAGACACTGGATTAGCATTTCTCAATAATTGCCCCAAAACAACATGTTTACATTGAAGTGACAAAGCCCTCTTGCACCCTCAAGAGTTATGACTCTTGTCTGTTGGGAGCGAATGATGAGATAGTGTGACCTTACTATAAAGCCAAAGAGAGAGAAGGGAGGAGGGAGGAGGTCAAGGTGTTGGTTCAGTCAACAAAATGTCGCCCTGGGTTGACATGGGAGATCATTTTGTACCATCCAAAATCATGTTTGATTTCGCAACAGTGATGATGCAATCGAGTTGAAAGGCTCTGACAAATTATTAATCCTCCTGTTGATCAGGTCGTCAGATTGGAAAACGCTTAAATGTGTCATCCTGGAGGGCAAATTACAAGCATAATTTTTCCATGTCAGGCTTCTAACAAATATTAAACCAAACAAAAAAAAAACAAAAAAAACTTTGCCTCCTACTCATTACAGACACGCCATAAGTACAACACAGTTTTAAAGGTCTACAAGTTAAAAAGGTCAAGTTGCAGTGGATTAAAGGCTGAAAATAGGAGCAGATTTGAAGAGAGACTTATCAGTCATCAACACCCGAAGAAATTAAAGTAAATAAATTAGTTGTGAAAATTCCCTGCCTTCACACTTTTATTTCATTATCACATTTCTGCCTTTGGGGTTTTGGACGGTCAGTCAAAAAGCATCACTGGTCTGAGCTCGGCATTTGTCACTATTTTTTCAATCCTGTAAGCAAAATGATTGGCTGATGAACCAACAAAGGATTCAATAATGGCAAACACAGCTGCTGCAGCCCTATGTAATCCTGTTAGACAGTTCTTTTCTTCCGCACCTTACCCACTCATTCACATCATTTTTAACTGCAAAACAAATGAAAAAGCACACCAAGAAAAATTCAGCCACAACGCAAGAAATGCCTGTGATGCGCTGCAGGGGGCAGTAGTGGGACATGGATACACAGCTGAGCCCTGTTACAAATCTCCAGTGCACTCCACCTGCAGCAGAGTCAAAGCTTTCTCATCGGAAGGTAAGATGAGATCCCATGATTCAATCACAACACATTAATATCCACTGCAGACTAGTTAGTTTGCTCCTGGTTTGCTGCGAGTGTTCTCACTTGTTTCCATGTTACAGACACATTTAGTCTCCTCAACCCTGTGTGACAAACACCACTCGAGTCCCAGACATCTGCATAAGGAGGTTTTTGTGTGTGATTGATTTATTTAGCCTATTATAGGATTGTAGAGCTGCAGGGAGATGATAGAATGAAAACTGTGATTAGGACGCTGTCGTCGTTCTTCCACACTGTTACTTGGGATCATTTCTTCTGAACTAATTTACACTCAGAAGATGTGTAATTGAGCTGGGGGTCCCACTAGAGACCTCTCAAGGACTGAAAGAAACACTGATTTGGTGATTAAATCATTCAATCAAAGCACCATGGGAGCTGTGTTTAAAGGTGCTCTCATAGACGGGAGTGTAGCTGCTGTAGAGAGAAATTCAGCAGGTTTAGAGGGAACAAAAAAAAAGTGCCACATTGGCTTCGTACTGCTGTGAGAAAGGCTCACTGACTGAAATAATCTAATTCTTCACACACCAGGATCCACTGGTGACCATCTGCAACTGGTTGAAAATATCTCACAAATTGTTGTGTTGGCTCGTAGGAAAGGCATCTTCATTCCTTTTTCCAGTTCATCGCCTTTTGCTTCCATCTGCGCGCTAACGCCGAGTGATGGGCTCGTTCAAAATGAATGGTCCACGGGCTCGGCTTGCTGAGCTTGTTAGAGGATTTCTGCAACTTTGTGGCCGATCAAACGGCATCTGAATCCTCACAGTCCCTCGGCTGTCTTTGTGCCTTTGTCTTCCACCACAGCTGCTGCCGCTTTTTTTTGATGCTGTCTGACTTTTTGTCACCCCATGCTTCCCACTGGTTATGGTTATCACTTTAATCTTCGTGCCTCCTTTGTTGTGCGGGGCATAAATAAAGAAAGTTAGAGCGCGCCACAAAAGCAGATACGGCTTGAACTGTGTTTCTATTCCGGGCGTTAGTGAGTGCACCTTTGCGCCGAGCTGTACAGCAGCGTAGCGCAGCCTCCGCCAGCTAGTCAACACCACCCACTGAGGTGTAACCTGAGTGCTTGAGGGAGCTCATCCTATCAGTCATCTTGCAACCACAGCCCTGCCATCCCATCATGAGACTCTCCGCTCTGCTCCATGCTTGGCTCCCCCATCAATGCAAACTTGCCCATGTAGAAAAGTCTACTGATAGAGGGGACTTGCAGAGTGACTTCTGATTTATTACCCTCTCCTGTACGAGCTGTGTGAGCCGCTGTCAGAAATCCCTCACAAACACGAGCCTCTGTTTCCCCTCATCTCTGTGCTCCCATTCCATCTCATCTCCTTCCTTATATTTGATCACACTTCAGCTTATTCTTTTAATCCTCCCATTCTTCTTCTCTTCTGTCCCCTTCTTTCCCTTTCAGCGCACAATGCTCCCTCACTGCCGCCTGATTAGGAAATCTGATCCCGCCATCCTACACAATGTTGCTCTTAAGCACACATCTTCTCACCAGAAATAAGACTGCGTACACACTCTGCATACCCCGGCTCTGACAGCTCTGTCTGCTGCGTGAGTGCATGCAGGCTGGAATAACTGCACTTAGCCTTGTAATTATGCAATGGACAGTAATAATTTACTGTTTGAGAGTAGAGAGGGGGGTAGGGGTCACTGAGTCGGGTGCTGTCACTGCCCTAAGATGAATGTACGACACTGCACTGTGTGAAGTGGTAAAATGTTTGATTCATCCTTCTGTTTTCCAACAGCATACCATGCACGACAGGGCGAGCAACCTGTAAGACCCTATCAAGCTGGCATATCGTCTGGTGACAAATGAACATGGTATCCATGTATCAATAAGGGTCCAGGTGACTTTTACAGCACAGAGAAATCACCCAGGCTCCCCAATTGGATTGACTCTCTGCAATCTTACTAGATCGTACCTAAGGCTTGATCACCAAGTGGACAAATGGTCTCGAGTCCCAGACCTCGATGGGCCAGGAAAAATGCAAATTGTTAATTTAAAAGGGAATTTGAAACTCCTACCTAATTATGTGACCATGTCTTTTAAAGGAATCATGTGTCAAAAACTAGCTAAAGGTTTATTGTCTTAACTTATATTGTGGTCACACTGATCATATTCTAAACAAAGTTACTAAAAACCCAAGCTTTGGTAAATAATTAAGTATTATAACTGCATAGCCATACTGGTTGCACTGGATAAACTGGGATTGTACAGGGTACATGGGTGGTAGATTGGCTGTTAGTAAGGGTTTGGCCACAAATGGTTCTCCCAGGGCCCAACCACGGTCAGACTAGTACCTTGTCCTTGACACTTCAGCAGGTGCCCCGAAAAACACCTGCGGACAAAAGTTTGCTTTAGAAGGAGGTCAGGGTGGATGAACAGGTGAAAAAAACAAAAAAAACCCCCATTGCAACACTAGTTGTTCACTCTTTGTTTCCTGTTTCCTAATGACAATCAACATGTATTTATTTAAACCATGACCACAATCGTTCTCTACCGTAATCAAGTGGCTATTATTGTAACTACAATGACGAAGGTCCTCTATGCTTAAAAAAGGTAGTTTAACATGTTTTGTTGTTTAATTTGGAGGACTTGTTGCATAAGTCTAAATTAAATGCTATCACAGTAACATAAAGCCTACAGTGTATACACAGTGTTACAGTGTGAAATACAGAGAGACTGAAAGCGAATCTCGTTCTGCCTATGCCTTCTTCTATGCTTTTGCACTGTCTGATCCTGACACACAGGCAGCAGAATGTGCTTTATAATAAATGATAAAACTGATGAGGCAATTTATCAGGGGACTCACTGTGAGACACAAGGGGAGTGTCCGTGTTCACAACGGTCATTAATTAAAGCTTCAATTGCAAAATAAGTTTTACAGGCTGTCACTGATGCAGCCGGAGAGAGAACAGAACATATTTTCTCACTTGATGACAAAAGGGACACCAACAAGAATATGACTCCAACAGAAAGATGACAAGAGCAATCTTACATATTCCATGTCTAAAAATGACTTTTTCTACAAGTAAAAACAAACATTGTACCATCAGAATCATTTGAAAGTTGCTGTAAACTTCAGTGCCAGTGACCAAAGACATGTGGTGGTTCACTGCAGCAAAACATGAAGAAAATGGAGAATCAGCCCCAAATTTTATTTATTGCTGCTACTGCTACCATTTCTACTAATACTAATAATAAACATAATAATCTTTATTCATGTGGAACCTTATTAAAATGTTTCCCTGCAATCAGTTCTAGTCAAGTGTTTTCAGTGGTTTCAGAGACAACTGCCATGTTGATTACAATAAATGTGTAATCAAACACCATGTCAAGGGACTGAACATACAGTATGAAGGGAATGAACAGGCAACATGATTTTCATGAAAAAATAGCCTTGCAGCTCATTTCATTATTATTTTCTAGTCATGTTTCTCATCTGCTATCAGATTTTTCTCAAAAGTCCAATATCTGCCAAATATAATTTGGTTTTATGAGCAAACCGGTATGTTCAAGTGGGTAGCTATTATGTATTCCTCTGAACACAACTTGTTTTTCCCACATTCACAGTCCTGAATACGTTCAAAACAAATTCTGTTTTTTTGAAGAGCAGCTTCACAGTTTATGTAACCTACTTGGTGAATAAAAGCGGATTTTTATTCAGATTGTGAGGCGGCAGCAGCAGCAGCAGCAGCAGCACCTGTGCTGGTGATCAGGCAGTGCTAATATGTACCAGACAGCGACCAGTGGGCTGAGAGGAGCGGATTAACTTCACTTTGGAGAGGAGGAGTAACTGTCATTTAAGGATTTGCAGAGGGATATCTATATTTCCACTGCTAAGCCCTCGGTGGAGTGTCAGAGGGAGAGTGTGCTACCTTCTTCCATGACTTTGGGCTGTGACAACGCAGAGCACATTTCTCTCCACCAAAAACACTGGAGGTCAAACTCAGATCAGTCATTCTGCCCACACAGCGTCCAAGGACAGATCTGCTGTTCTGACCAGTCCACACTCTGCAGCTCTCATCCAGCAGCTCGGTGCCAATCGATCACATATGTTCGATTGAACGCGCTTGATCGACGCCCTCAATTAATTGATATTTTCTGTCCGAGTTCGAGCTCATCTTTTGGGTTCCAGTATGGACATAAGGTGCTAAAACAAAACATTCAGTGCAATGAGGCGCAGTTTATGGCTTTCCTTGACAGTCCTCTGTGGTCATAAAACGCTGCTTCCAAATTGAAAAGCAGAAAATGATGTTGTTAAGACGGCAGAGCGCTGCCTGAATTGACAGTTACTTAATGTTTCCTTTGAGGCAGGCAGATGACTTCACAGAATGACAGAGTTGTGGTGGGTAACTTAAGAGTGTCAGCGTTTGATTTATACGTCACTGAAGCTAATGAGAGCTTGTGTGTGTTTGTTGTGCTGAGGGGTGGGGGGCGGTGGCGGCAGGGAGAGGGGGGATTAATACGGCCATGCAATAACTCCAACAAACCCTATAAACCTCCATTACAGATAGAGTCCCTAGCCTTGTCAGAAAGCCATTTTCTCCGGGGCTCAACAGATCATTTGCTTGTTCCTCTCTGCGGGCAAACATGTACGTATGAAATGGGTCTAATTACAGTCATCAGTGCCATCATCATTTGTAGTTCATTAACAGGGTGCTAATGCCTCAGAATGTCTGTCACACGCATCTGTGATAGCAGCTATTTTTTTTGTGGCCCGGTACACTCCATCACGTCCACTGGCTGCCGCTCATTGAATACCATTACGAGCTAATCAGAGAGCAAATGCCAACTGACCAGAAAATGAAGTGCGAACAATGGAGCCCGCTCCTCTGTCGAACGTCTCTTTCAGAGCCTCAGCCGGAGTGACCTTCACGACTCACGCGTGGAGGCCACCAACAGGTTGGTGTGTCGCTCCTATCACACGCTCGGCTCTCTTCATGCATGCAGGCTAAAGGTCAGCGCTGAATTAGAGCGCGGCAGCGGGACGTTCATGTTGCATCTTGCTGTGCTGGAGGTCATGGAGTGTGTGGTGGCTGCCAGTGCGCTCAGATGAGCTTCAAAAGCCCCGGCGGTGCTGTAATCAGTCTCAGCTGTCCTCTGGAGCCTCTCCACATTCTGAGCACTCTTTGCTGCTTTTTCTCACCACCTCATCAGGGTGTCAAGGGTCCAGGCCGTCTGTATCCTCCTCATTTTTTGATGACACCATCCATGGAGGTGTGCAGGTGGCAGAGCCTACGCTTCTGCATGGCAAAGGTTTTTACTCATTTCCTGCGCCACTGTGGAAGGTCACGGTGTCAAGGATCATCAAAGTTCACCAGTGAGCCACATCATTAAGTCTGTTAAGAAGCCTCACACCTCTAAATGACCTGCATTTTCCTGCAGCCTCTTGGCCTTATGGAGTTTATGGGGCTTGTTTTTAAGTCATAGATCAGTAGATTAATACTGTAGAAAACAGCTTTTCTCCACAGCATGGAGTTGATCCCCGGAGAGACTTTGCCTGATCCTCGTCTGTATCACTGCCAGCAAATCAGAGCCCCTCAGAGCCAATAGAGCTGTGCGACTGTCAAAACTCTCCCCTGTGCAACACACAGTCTTCTCCAGCCGTTGCTCTGCCATATGTTAAAGCAAAATGGAGGCAACACACTGCTGAGTCTGGCATGATTCGAGCCCTCGGGAAGGGGAGGCAGCAGAGATGGCGTCCTGTTGTTGCAAACATATGGCTCCTGTGGCTTTGTCTGATGGCTTCCATTGTTGTCGAGTTTTTCGCTGTACAACAGGAGACTCAAAAGGAGGCAGCGTCGGTTTGTTTCGAGGCCCAGTAGCTTCTTTGGTGAAAGTGAAACTGATTAAAAAGACCTAATGATCCTTTCCAGCGTAATCCCTTTATCTCCACTGTGCTTGAAGTAAGTCTCATGTGATCGCTATTGAGATGTGTGTGGTTTTAGACTTCAAACAGACACTATGAATCAAAGGATTAGTAAATAACTACTGCCAGATAACTCGCCATTTTGTGTGATGCGGAAATAGGACATCCAAAGCTGTGATAGAGCGTGCAGACACACAGTCGTTTCAGCTGAAAGCGCCTCTGCTTCCCTGACAACATGAGGATGAGTGTTAGCATGCTAGCACCCTGCTCTCTTTGTATTCCTGTGTGCGCTCCATTTTGCAGAGAGGAGTGTTGCTGGGTAATGCAATCCTGGATGACCACTCCTATTAATCACTTCCTCCCGAGGAAGAGGGTTCATTAGGAAGCGATTCTCTTAATGGAGACTGGAATGGCCCATAGTTTAAGTGGTGCAGAGTCAGGGCAGAGGAGCTAAATCCGTCTGCCCGGTGTCAGGACGGAGCAGGAGCGGAGAGGCCGCTCTCCTGGGTCCTGCTAAATGACGTTATCTACGGGTGCAGGGACCACTCACATAAATAAGCCTGGAGGTGGTCCACTGTGAAAAAACCACTCCCGCTCAGCAGGTGAAAGAAAGGCCCCATGTTGCCGTCCTCTGCTGAGCTGTGAGGATTAGATCAGTTACAGGCAGGAAAAAATACTCAACACAAGAAATATGACAAATTAATCTCATGGGGTAATGCGTGTGTCTCTGTGACAAATGTCGAAAGAATACCTGAGCGGGGCAAGTAATTATACCCAAATGAACTTGTCAGAGCTTGTAGGGAGATGATCACTTGAGTTAGTATCAGCCGTACACGACTCGTCCGCAGGAGGATGACGGCTCCCGGCCCGGAGACAAACGAGTTCCTAGAGTGCTCCTACGCTGACACAATGATAATATGTTGGCTCTGCTGCGGCACGGCTTTCTGCTGCGCCACTCGGGTCCTGACACCACTTCAGATAACATGGAGTAAGTTTTTTGCGGAGGGGAGAAAGAAACATGCAGCTGCTTACTAGTGATGGAAAGCGAAGCACAGTTACGGCTTTGATCCATCTCATTTTAAGCAGAGCAGTGGCAGTCGCAGTGGCTTAAGTTACACCTCTGTCTGTTTTTCCTCACAGCTGCCGACAGCACTTAAATCTCATCCAGTCCAGTGTTATGCTAGGGCGTGTAATAGTAATCCACGAGGGGATAGTGTGTCAGTGTTACGTTTTGCCTCGTCTAGTCGTGAAAAGTAGACACGCGCATAAAGCTGCAGTACCAGCAGGGGGCGATAATAATGGGAAGAAAGGACAAACTTAGTATGAAAGTCTGTGAAGTGTGAAGGGAAGTGGCCAGGACAGAAGACCATGTTTCTAATCTTGTGTAACAGTCAATGTTGATTCTTATAAGGTAACGGTTATTTTAACCCAAACCTTGATCTTTTCCTAACCCGAACCAAATAGTTTTGGTGCCTCAGCAAACTTTATTTTGAAAGTCTAACCAGACAATGCGTATTTTGTGTTTATGTACAGTAGCGTGGGCAGATATTGAGACAGACAGAGAATGATATAGCATTTTACATATTATGCATACAAATTTGTTATAAATGCAATTTCATGCATGTCTTGTCTTCATGTATGTTAAACGTATGTCAGTGTAGATGTGTTTGCTGTGTTGCTCGTGTGTATGTGTGTGTGCTCTAAGACAATAAATATAAGTTTGAACAGCAATCATCCTGCTTGTGGGGGGGGGGGGTTACCTATCTGTGACAACTTGCCCTGTCCCACATAGTCTCGCACTTGTTGTTATGGAAACCCTTAACATGTTTTTGGTTGCCCTTGATGCTCATCGCCTTTTCCTAAACCTAACCAAATAGTTTTGGTGCCTCGGCAAACTTTATTTTGAAAGTCTAACCACAATCCATATTATGTGTTTGCGATGACAGACAATATATTCAACGCTTCCCCATGTGCCTTGTTTTAACACGTATATGACCTTAAATTTTGGAGTGATAATGATGCTTAAAAGCTGTTTAACTGAACGGACAGAGAGAGAGAGAGAGAGAGAGAGAGGCTGACAAAAGGAGAACACTAAAGCTCAAGCCCCTGAAATTCTTCCAGGGTTAGCACAGTTAGACAAACATTACATAACACGATGAAATCCAAACGTGATAATGATCTGTGAAGCTCGTAAATATGCAAAAGTGTTGTGAGTGAGGCATCTCATTTTTCATCTGTACTTTACTGGACTGCATTATCTTGCGCATTCTTGCTAATTTTCCCGCTGGATAAACCAACAGGAGTCATTCAGCTGTGAGAAACACCTCCATCACTTTTATCCCTCCGCCTGTTATTTGCTGTTTACCTTGTGCTCAGGTGTGCGATTAGACTGGATGGCAAAGCCCATTCAGCTCAAATCTCTTCTCAGTCAATACCAGCAAATATTAATGATGTTTTCCTCATACTGTAGGTGTTCACAGCGAGTTCAGAGGCTTGCGACAGAATAAACAACCGGCGCTGGAACAAAAGCTCACTCTGACTGCAAAGCAGAGAAAAGCTTCCTCTGTACTTCCAAAATGCTGAAGGCGGGCTTTCCGTGTGTCCTCTACTCTGTCCATAACCTCATCAGGCTGAATAATTGTTGCAGTGCGAGGAGAAGATTACCTCGAGGTGAAAAATGTCCTTTTGCTTCCCTTGCTCTCCTTTTAGTCTTTCAGCTCTTTTCTGAAAAAGACTGCCATGTCCTTTTCCAACTAATGAGACAAGACTGAAACACAAACTTTCCTCCTCAACTGTCTCAGAGGCCTCCGTCTTTTGAAGTGTCAGAGGTCATTATTACAAGCGGAAAAATAACTCTAATTACTGCAGGCAAATAAAAATGGATTGATCCTAACTGGCTGGTTTCTCTCCGGAGGAGCTGATTTTCTTTCCATGGTCTTTCCTTGCGACGAGCAGCACTGTCATAATTATGACATTATGCACGTCAGCTCGATGTAAATAGGCAACTGTTTGCTTACGTTTGCCAACTCAGCTGTATGAGAAAAAAAAAAGATAGCAGATCTAAAGCTAGAACTTAAATACCACTGATTTGTAGCAATGAAATATTAAAATTACAAATAAATTCAAGTTGTGGCAACTTTAAAAACGTCTTTTTTGAAGGCTCAGAAATTCAGACAGAAAGTTTAACAGTCAATTGTTTGCTCATGGGCCCAAATTCTTTCTGTGTAAGTGCTATTTATTCAACCCTAATTTTAATTCTGTTTCCCCATAGCATAATTTCACTGTTGTTATTTGTGTCTGCTCTGTACATATGACACCTTTTGCATGTCTGTCCACCCTGGACGAAGGATCACTGCCCTGTTGAAGACTTGTCCTGATCCAAATTGAGCATCGAAGCATAAAGGGTGTTGTATGCTGGAGAGACTGTAAAGCCTTTTGAGGCAAATTTGGGATTTTGAGTAACATTTTGACTTGACTTGATTTACTTTAATTTAAACTGAATGTCAAGCTCGTCAGTAGCTGTTTATGTACAGTAGCTTGGGCAGATATTGGAAAGACAGAGAATGATATATCATTTTACATATTATACATACAGCTTTGTTATACATGCAATTTCATGCATGTCTTGTCTTCATGTATTGTAAATGTATGTCAGTGTAGATGTGTTTGCTGTGTTGCTCGTGTGTATGTGTGTGTGCTCTAAGACTGTAAATATAAGTTTGAACAGCAATCATCCTGCTTG